>PVIH01030293.1:0-12382 GCA_004025045.1 Sigmodon hispidus | reverse complement strand
GAATCTATCCACCACGTGGCTTGCAGCCCGTGGCTCACCTGAATTCCTACATGCTTCTTCTTCGGGGGACAGATGGCGACTGGTAAACTCCACCCCTTCTTCCTACCTGGCTGCCTCTGATTCTCCACCCACTTCTACGGTGCCCTGCATGGGTCCAAACAGTTATTTATTTATATCGTACAGAGAACATTCCACCACACTTCACTGAGAAGGTTGAGAGCAGATATGAGGTCTTTTCTTATGTTTTCCATATCATAAACATAAAGTACAGCCACCATGGACTCTCAACAAAGACTGGTGATGCTTAACTTCCTGCATCAGGAAAGTTCGCTCCTCAGACCTCTGCCTCCCGTCTCTGCAGTTAATCGCTCCAAATATGGGTGAAGCAAAACTACCCATTTTATTCAAACCCAGCTTTCCCTCCATTTTATATTAAAATATGTTTCAGAACTTCTGCTAAATTACTTTCTAAGTGCTCAATGTGTTATTTTAAAAAAATAGCTCATATAGTTTAAATGCAAAACAGAATTGCATATACAGAGAAATGAGGAATTTAAGATGGTCACATTAATCAAAATGTTGTTAGTGTAATGTCCTATGCATCCATTTTGAGTCTCCCCACAATTTAAATATATCCTCATTCAATAATCTCTCTTTGAGGGCTTTCATTTACCCACCCATTTAGTCACTTAACATCATTTATACATATAGGAACTATTCTAGGCTCCTAACTGAACAAGAAAAAGATGCTTTATTCATGTGATCTCCAGAGACAGACAGAAAAATCAGGGTGTCAATATTAGAACTGAAGGAGTTTCACAGACCTACAGAACAAGACATGTGATCTAGCCTCAGGGTAAGGTTGGCCTTCTATAGGAAAAGCCTTCATATAATGTGGGAATGCAGCAGTTGGAATGTGAAACATCCCACTCATGTTTATGTCTTAAATGTTTCTCCCCAGCTTGTAGGCCTGTTCTGAAGGCCTTGGAGACTTTATGTCATGGGTTCAGCTAGAAGTAGATTGTTAGGGGTAGGCCTTACTATTCTCCCTAGTTCTAGTCTATAGTATTTGCATAGACCAGGTGGACAACTTTTGCCTCACGCTTCTGCCTCTACAGCAGAGCTGCCATCCACAACCTTTCTCATTACCTTAAACAGAAATCTCTCCAAAATCTTAATCTAAAAGAATGCCTTTCTCTCCTAACTTCTTCTGTCAGGCATTCCTATCACCATGGTGCAGCTATAACTAAGAGAATGTACTGCATCACATTCTTCCCATAACAGAGGAAACGATGAAACCAAAAACAAACTTGTCTTAATAGAAAAAGATACATTAAATGCTTTTTAGGAAATGCATATAAATCTAGCAAAGAACCAAAACAGTTTCCTATATATGACATCAAATATTTACATGTCAAAATACATCTAATCTTTTTTATTTAAATATTTGCAAAAGGGAGGGTTGGAGTGCATCCTACACTAAGTGAATCCTATCTCTCAGTTACCAGGTACTAATAATGTTCTTTTCCCCATATATTTCTTAGTTACAAAACACATCTGAACAAAGAAACAGCAACATCATAGAAAGAATGCTCTTTCTGAAAGTGGTGGTTATGGAGTAAGTGCGAGTCAGGAGCTCTGTGGGTATGGACTGACCTCAAGGTCTTTGGCAGACTCCATGAGTTATTGCAGTCTGTAGCCCTCTGCAGCATTAAACCAAACCACAAACAGTTATGAAGAGGCACATGTGTTAAGACGTGGATTTTAATAAAGGTGCTGTTTCCCACTTCCTGCTTCAACACAGGTCTTAAAAGGCCCTGCTTGCTAATTTTAATGAATAAATGTGAAGTGGGTGGCTTATTGATCTAGTTTCCACCTGTTTCTGGAAAGTTTCTGACAGCAATGGATTGGCTGACACTGATATATAAAACCCAGGTGATCCTACAACTTCAGAATATATTTGGAAATAGGATCTTTGTGGACATAACTTGAAGATCTGATGTATTTACAGGAAGATAAAAAAAAAACTCTGAAAGGCCCCACAGAAGCAACAATGTGTAAAGCTTGAAGTTACAGCCACTAGAAACCCTGTGGGCTTCAGGAATTAGAAGAGATGGGTGAACAGACATTCAAAGAACCTTCAAAGACAGCATGACCAAAAGACACCACCATTTGAGATCCAGAATTGTGATCTCTATATCTCAGACCCACTCCAGAGTGGTACATTACCATGGAAACACTAAGAAACTGCCTCTGGTCTTGGATTCTTCTCTATAAAGCATCATTTTGCTGACTGCTTCTATCTCTTTTTTGGGTCATGACAAAATAATGAAAGTACCTCAGTTAACCAGCCTTCTCCAAGACATATGCAGCAAATGAACCCCCGTTCATTTTTTTAACACATATAGCTATACAGTTTCCCCAAGGAATAATTCAACCCCCAAAATGTCTGCCCCCTCATCCTGCTCACTCTCAGAAACTCCAAACACCAGTTTGCCACTATAGCAGAGAAAAAGCCATTCTCTTTTCTAAAGGTGTTTGGAATGTGGCTGCCCTATGCCTCCAGGGTGTTCAGTTAGTCCAGAGATTCTCAACCTTCCTAATGCTGTGATCCTTTAATACTGTTCCTTGTGTTGTAGTGACTCCAACCATGATATTATTTTTGTTGCTACTTCATAATTGTAATTTTGCTATTGCTATGAATCTTAGTATAAATGTCTAATATGCAGAAGGATTTAGGAGACCTCTGTGAAGGGGTCATTTGACCCCATAGGTTGAGAATCTTTAAATTAGACAGTCTGAGATCTATCTGTTGGCCTCATTGCCCCCAAAAATCTAAACCAACCGTGAACAGAAGTAGATTCTATTGATGACTTTCTTGAGACTCAAAACCAAATGGAACAAGGCTTGGAGTGCTACATTTTAGCTGTCAAAGGCTATTGTGCATCCACTGAGATGATTGTGTGATTCTATCTTTGAGTCCATATTTATGGCTCATGTTATTTGTTTACTTACATATGTTGAGCCATTCCTGCAACATCAGATTTTCAGATTAAAAATATTTAGTGTGATGTGTGTGTATGAATGTATGGGTGTATTTTGCATTCATGCATGTATTTGTGCAAGCTTGAGTGTGTGCATATGTATGTGTGTGTTTTAAAATGCACACAGGATATTCTTTACTATTATTCATTGATACAAATCGGTGTGGGAGGGAATTTTGCTTTTTTCCCCTCTCTTCCTCTACTATCCCTTTGTCCATCATTTTCATTTTTTAATCATTTAATATTTAATTCTCAATATATTATTATTTTAAAGCTCTTTTAGTTTCTATTTTTTTCACATTTTTATCTTGCCAGCTTTCTGAATTTTTTTGACAAAAGTGCCTCTAAGAGGAGGAGAGAGAAAGGATGAGTTCTAAAAGGGATTTAGAAGTAACAAGGGAGATTTATACTGATATCAAAAAATGCCTAGTAACTGAACTTAGTGTTTTTAATCACAATTCATTCCAACATTTTAGTCATCCCAAATGCTTTGACTTTGATAATATTTCTTGTCAGACTTTCTTTCTAAGGCTTATAATCATGAATTAGAGAAACAAGCCTACATTTTAATCTATTACTCCACAAGTACTATGAAATCTAACATCCTAAAATGTGGGGAAATTAGGTGCTTGTTCTTAAAAAGGATCCTTCTCTAAAGGAGAAGATATGGAAAATAGGAGGGGAAAGTGATCCCAGAGATGCTGTGTTAGTGAGCTTGAGTCTGTAACATACTCAAATAACCACAGTATTTTCCAACTAGGCACCTGGGGCTGGCTATGCATCTAACTTCACAATGGACAGTTTCTTAAATCCCTTTTCTTCAAAGTTACAGGCAGAGTTTCATATACATGAGTCAGGAAATTCCATTTAAGAACTGACCCGGAGCAGTTCCCAAAGTATTCACCACAACTTTTAAGAACCTTGGACAAATGAGCTGTGAAATGCTACACTGAGAAAAAACACTGAGCAGAAACAAAACATGCTGAGTGAAAAGTAAGGCTGAATTGTTTTGCTTGTTTAGAGCTTCCTATGCAGACACTGTTGCTAAAAAAGAAGATGCTGCAAATGCTCCCAGAATCCTATGGACACAGTCATGAACCCCTGTTTCAAAGACAGAACATCTTCCATGAGTAGATGCCAATACATTCATTAAATTAAGAAATCTATTTGAAATCCTACTTGCTTCAAGCACAAGCAGCAAAATGCACAAAAACATGTTGAAGCATGTAGATTTACATACTGAGCTGTGACTACAAAAGAATAATATTGAGGGTTTTTTTTCTGCATGACTTACTCTGCACTCTCTCATGTAAGTGTGCAGGGAAGAATATGTTGTTGTATTATGTTTTCTGGAGAAAACGTGAATAGTCATCCCAGATGCAGGACCACTGACTAACTGTGAAAAGGATTCCTCCTGTGTCCAACATGGTGAGCCAGTTGGGTTTCCTTATGGGAGAGTCAGTGACTAGGAAACAGGAGTGTCACTCAACAGTCCAATGGTAACATCAGGGACAACCTGAAGGAAACTGTATGGTGGTGCTTGAGGCTCTTTTATGTTGTTTTGTTTATATTTTCAGTTTCACATCCCAATCAAAATTTTCCCTCCCTTCTCTCCTCCAAGCTCCTCCCCCACCCCCTTCCCCCTCTTCTGTTTCTCTTTAGAAAAGGACAGGCCAGTCATGGTATATCAAGTTTCAGTGAGACTAGGCACCTCCTTTCCTATCAAGGCTGAGAAAGGCAATTTGGTAGGAGGAAAGGGTCCCCAAATCATGTAACTAGTCAGAGACAGCCCCTGTTCCCACTGATAAGAGTCCCACAACAGGACCAAGTCCCACAACTGTATATGCAGAGGGCCTAGGTTGTTCCTATGCAGGCTCCCTGGATGTCAGTTCAGTCTCTGATGAGCCTTGAAGAGCCCAGCTTTGTTTGGATCTGTGGGTCACTTGCGGTGACCTTGACCCCACTGGCTCCTACAATCCTTCCTCTTAATCTTCCATACGATTCCTTGAGGTCCACAAATGTTCAGCTGTGTGTCTCCGCATTGCATCTGTTTCCATCAGTTGGAGTGAAGCCTCTCTGATGATAGTCGGGCTAGGTGCCCATCTATGAGCTTGGCAGAATATCATTAAGAATGACTTCATTGACTTTTCTAACCAGTTGTGTTTGGTTCTATCCTATGTCTCTGGGCTGTCCTGTGTCTGGGACCTGACTCTCAGGCATAAGCTCCCTTTCATTGTATGGGTATCAAGCCAGGCCTGTCATTGACCACTCCCACAATTTTTGTGCTAACTTTACCCCATAATATCTTGTAGGCAGAGCAAATTGTAGGTCAAAGGGTTTGTGGTTGGGCTGGTGTCCCAATTTCTCTACTGGCAGTCTTGCCTGGTTACAGGAGATGGTGTTTCAGGTTGTATATCCCCCACTGCTATGAGTCTTAGCTAGGGTTACCCTCATAAATTCCTGGAAGTTTCCATTGCACTAAGTTTCTAGCTTTTCCAAGAGATGCTTCCAGAATCCAGTTCTCTCTCCTGACTTGATCCATTCAGTTCCCTTCCCCTCCCACTCCTTCCAGACCCCTCCCAATATAGGTGACAACCTGAAGGAAGCTATACAAGTGGTGCTTCAGGCCACCTCCTACCTTTTCTAGCAGTTCCAAGACCAGATACAGCCGGAAGGTAGGAGGGTTCAGTGGGTGGAGTTACAGGTGAACAATTATCTGCTGAGGATTGATTATAGCCTATTATCATTGGTTCAGATGTAGCAGCCACTGTATAGTTTTTATTATTTTGTCACTATTTAGGGCTCAAACATTCTGTAGGCACCGTAGCAATATCACCTTCATGATGGTCATATTAGACCCAGAGGAAATAGCTATTTTCTAATCATACATAGTGATGAGTAATGCCCAAGATTCAGAATCTTTCCTCTGTGAGAGGGAAACCTTATGTGTATTTTTGTTCCCACTCATACCTCAGTGCCTATCATAATTTATAATTTTAGCCCATCATAGCTGCCAACTTACACCTCACTAAATAAATTATATGATTTTTTTCCACCACAAAACCTTTAAAGAAGTGGTTTCCCTCATGGGCTGTCCTTAGAACTTGCTATCTATAACATGCAAAACAGAGTGATCACAAAATTATTTCTCCCACAATACCATTCTTTGGAGCATTTTCTGCAGGCAGTGGGTGAGTATCCTACAGAGAAAACCCTGCCAAGGATGCTTAGGCTTATGCATCTGCCAAATAACTGAATTAGTCTGAGCAAGTCATCCTGCCTCCTTAGGCTTTTATCTAGCCAGCTATAAAGTGAGAGTAGTTGCTATGGAGGATCATGCCAAGCTAACAATTATTTTCTCCAGCTCTTCCTTCGTGTCATGCTCTGGCAAGAGCTTTACATTAAGAATATTGTTAAATCACTGCAACAAGCCTGTGATGCAGGGTGATTGTTCCATTGTTTCAAGTGAAGAAAGGCAAAAAGTTAAGTAACTTACTTAGATGTGTGGTTAATAAGTGGTAAAATAGGCATAGGCTCTGGTGTGTATCTAGAACCTCTCTGACCTTCTTGTGTAAACTATTACTGGAGGCCAATGAGATACAGAAAGTGGCAATGATCTGTAGAATAGACAATTTATGAAACTGAAGCACACAACTAAAATAGAGGGTACTCAGAGAATTAACAGCAGGGATGGTGGCTGGATGAAAATCAATTTCAAAGGAGCTAATGTCAGCACCAAACAGAGCAGCTAGGCAGTACATGTCTCCTTTCTCAGGTAAGTACTGAGTCATAAAGTACTGCTTGAAGAGCTTACTTTTCAGGGGTACTTAGCACATAATTTAGTGGGAGAGGAAGAGAATGCAGTTCTATGAACTATAGTTCATGGTAAATGGTTTATAATTTGAGACAGAAAAGTGCCTTTGTTTCCAACAGGCTGAAGTCATGCTAGTGTTCCGATAACTCACCCAGAAGCAGTTGCACCTGTTTTATTCTTTGGATATTTAGATGCAGTCATTAAGACTTTTACTTCCTGAAATGGGCCAGTCTCCCTCTGGTGCTTTTTGCACTTGGGTTGCTTTTAACCTTGTTTTCCGCAGAAGCAAACTCACCCAGGGCGAGTGGTTTGTTTTGTGTCATGCACTGTCCTCTCTGACAAGCTCATTAAGGCATTTCTTCATTGAGAAATGAGTTTACAGTGTGGACCAGTCACGTATCATGGTCTGTTCTTTCTTCATTAAAAAAATTGTAATAAAACAACTGCTGAACACCTGCAGGCCATGGTGCCCCTGTGTGCCTTGTAAGCACACTCATGTGATTTCACGCTATAAATCAAACTGTAAAATTCTGGCAGCTCAAGCTGTTTCACAGCAATTGAGATGCCCCAGTGAGTCTGGGGTCTGCCCCATCACCATGATTCTGTCAGCCCGACAAGTCCCTGCTTAGTTTGGCTCCCAATGATGACGCATGTATTTGTCATATGATGTATTCGGAGTCTTTAAGATATGGTATCCCTTTCAGTTAATTTACCCAGAGCCCTGTGATTCTTTCCTGCTCTGGGTTAGAAGAACAGACTGGGATTGAGTATCAGGGGATATTTTTTTTCTGGGCAGAGCTGCACAGGATGTCCTCAGTCTCAAGGTGTTTCTCATTAATCACAGGCCAGGGCAACTTGGTCTCACTTAAGTACCCAGGAATGGCTGCATTTGGCCTAACCTCATCTAAGTTTGTGTTCTATTTCTTGTTAAACATAATATTTTTGATGGGAAAGTCAGAGTGCCTCAATTTCAAAAGTATGAGAAATCTCAGAGGCTGCTTCCTCAGGCTTTTAGAGAAATGTACTTTTTGTGAGTGCTCAGCAGCCCTATTCAATGCCTTCTCTCTTCAGCTTAGTAACATGAAAATACCTGCTATTCTCAAGTCTAAAATTAAAACTGTAACATTTAAAAGTATTCACTTTATTATGTATTTAATATACCAACACACACATACACACACATACACACACACACACGCACACGCACACACACACACATATGTACATGCATGAGTGCAGGTTCTCCAGAGCCCAGATGAGAGCATCAGATACCCTGGAGCTGGAATTACAAGCAGTTCTGAGCTGCCTCCATATAGGTGGTGGGAACTGAACTCAGGTCCTCTTCGAGAGCTCCAAATGATATTGCCTGCTGAGTCATCTTTCCAGCCAACTGCAACATTATTAAATAATGGTGTTGGTATTGTTAGTTTTGAGGCAATTAAAAAAATACCACTTGCCAACCTACTATGCTGTGAGAACTGGATATCAAATAACTCTTAGAAACAATGTAACAGTCATACTCCATAGAACTCACTTACCAAAACTATGCACAGTTGTGGATGCCTGTTGCCCCACCTGCTCTGAAGGTGAAGAAGCAAGATTACATGTTTGAGGCAAACTTAACCTATTTAGCAAGATTGTTTCAATTTTTTAAAATGTATGGAAAAGGACTGAAGTTGTATCTCCCTAAGAGCACTTACCTAACTATAAAGCCTTGGGCTCAACCCTGATTACTACAATATCATTCATTCAATCAACTTCCATTCATGAAATTGTCTTAGACTCACAGGTTGTAAGTCTCAGGTTTCCATTCTCTTTTGGGAAGGACTGAAGTATAGGCACAGGACTCCCCATTTCAGAGCTGTTTCTCAGATGAAGCTGAGCTTGGTGACTCTTAAAGGACAAGTGTCCTCATTATCACAGGCTACTATAACAGACACTTCAGACAGGGGGCTTCCAAATAACAGAAATTAATTTCTCACAGCTCTAGAGACTGAGGTGGGAAAGCCCAGGATCAAGACACTAGTAGCTCTGGTGACAAGTGATAGCTCACTTCCTAATGAACAGTCTGATCTCTTAGCATCTCCCCCAGTAAAGGGCAAAATGGATCTCTTTGGGATCTTTTCAAAGGGGGCAGGACATCATAGCATCCATGCACCTTGGCCTGTATAATCTAACCACTTTCCCAGAGACCTACTTTCAAATACAACATTGGACATTCAGGTTTAGCATATAAAGGGGGCACATTTGCCAGAAGGTATATGAAGGAAAACAAGCATTGAGATGACCGTAATATAAATAAGTTACTTGGCAAGTATAGACAGGCAGTTTTTACTTTATTTTATTTTTTTATCAGCATTTCTTTTATTCACATTTTATAATGTTTGCAATTTTTCTGGTACCTGTAATAATTTCATCAAAAAACATGTTGCTTTAAAACCATTTATGAAGTGTTACATAAATGTGGTCATGGGGTGTTCTTCAGAGAGTTTAAATTTTCTTTTTTTAATATTTTTTTCTTCTTTTTTATTATTATGAATAAAGAAGTCACATTTTCTATCCTTGTATATCCTTATTCAAGGTCCCTTCCCCCTCCCACCACATCAGGTCATTCTCATTTCCACATCTCCCCATTCCCCCATGGGTAGGTGGTCCCAAGGTCCCACGATCCCAATATTGCTTAGTTCATCCTCCACTCCTGGCAGATCCAGTTTTCTCCACCCAACATCAAGACTGAGTCAAGTGCTCCTCTACAGGGAGTGGCATCCAAGGAGTCAGTTCAAGGTGTTTCTGATCCCAAGCTGTTCAGTGGTTGTAGTTTGCAGCTAGGGCATGCTTTGCTTTTTTTGTTGTTGTTGTTTAGAGTCCACTAATGAATGAGTGCATCCCCTGCATATCTTTTGGGGTTTGTGATACCTTGCTCAGGAGGATATTCTCCAAATCCATCCATTTGCCTGCAAATTTTAGGATATAAATTTTTCTTACTGCTGAGTAGTACTCCATTGTGTAGATGTACTACAGTTTGTTAATCCATTCTTCAGTTGAGGGGCATCTAGGTTGTTCCCAGGTTCTTGCTATTACAAATAATGCTGCTATGAACATAGTTGGGCTAATGCCATTGGAGTGCGACTATGCATCTTTAGGCTATACACCCAAAAGTGGTATTGCTGAGTCCTTGGAGGGATTATTCTCAATTTTCTGAGAAACCACCATATTGCATTCCAGAGTGGCTGAACAAGCTTACACTCCCACCAACAATGGAGGAGTGTTTCTTCCCTTGCTCTGCATACTCTACAGCATAGGCTGTCATCTGTGTCTTTTATCTTAGCCAATCTGACAGGTGTCAGGTGGTATCTCAACGTTGTTTTGATTTGTATTTCTCTGATGACTAAAGATGATGAGTGCTTTTTCAGGTGCCTTTCAGCCATTTATAATTTTTCGGCTGATAATTCCCTTTTTAGAGCTGAACCCCATTTTTTGATTGGGTTATTCAAGCTTTTGGGTTCTAGATTCTTGTGTTCTTTATATATCTTAGAGGTCAGTCCTCTATCACTTGCAGGGTTGGTGAAAATCTTTTCCCATTGTGTAGGCTGTCATTTTGTCCTATTGACAGTGTCCTTGGCTTTACAGAAGCTTCTCAGCTTCAGGAGATCCCACTTATGGATTGTTGATTTTAGTGCCTGTGCCACTGGTGCTGTATTTTGTAGAGAGCTGCATACAGCCACACCATAAGATGGCGCTGGCCTTGAGCACTCTCCCTGGTAAACAACTCCATATTTGGCTAGGCCAAGGATCTGGCTTGCTTCTGCATATCTGAGCCTATTGGTGATGCCCACGTGGCTATCTTGGATTGGATGCCCTGAGGGTATTTAGCTAAGAGCAGGCTTCCCCCCAGGCAGTGCAGTGAGTTAGTCAGTTAGTTAGAGAGATAGTAGTTAGGAGTGAGTGAGAGAGTGAGTTAATCAGTCAGTCAGTAGAAACCAGATTGTAAAGGACCCGAATAAACTGCAAAGAGAAGGATTCGGTGTTGCGTCTTCCTTGCTGGCGAGGTTGCGCGCGACAAGTGGTGGCCCGTATGGGGATTGAAGCTGATAAGAGCGAGACCCTGACAGATAAGAACTACACTCATGCCAACGAACGACAGGATTCAGAACTCTCTGCAGTCGGGGGGGTGCACCGGTAAGTCCCAGGTAAAGTGGGATCCGCAATTAGAGTGGGGTAGCTCCGGCCTATAAAGATAAGGCGGAGAAGGGGGAACTCACCAAGGAGTGAGTGAAACCTCTTGGCGCTAGCGGGGTAGCTCCGACCTGTAGATAAAGGCAGAGAAGAGGGAACTCATTGACAGATGAGTGTAACCTCTTAATGCTGTGGACGCACAGTAACCTTGAGCTCAAGATAAAAGTTTTAGCAGTTTTGGCTTAAAGTGAAAGTAACAGCAGTTACAAATTTTGGTTTAAAGTGACAGTGACAATTATTGCAAACTTGGGCTTAAAGGGAAAGTAATAGCTGTAACAGAGGCTTTTTGGGAAAAGCTCAGAAAAGATTTAAAAAATAAGGAGTAAAAGTCATATAAGGATGGGGTCTTCAACCTCACATCCAATTTTTTTGGCTCTGCATGAGCTGCTACATTCTAAGGATCTTAAAATTAAGGCAAGTATTTTAGAAAGATTTTTACAGGAATGTGATTCAGTTGCACCATGGTTTGCAATGTCTGGCAACCTTACAGTTGCTTCATGGGAGAAATTAGGAAGGGACATAGATTCTGCCTATGAGTAGGGAACACTTAAGGCAGGAGTAAGGCCGATCTGGAAGTTGATTAGGGGGTGCCTAGAAGATCAGAGATGCATTGCAGCACTGGAGGAAGGACAAGCAGCTTTAGACAAGTTGAAGGAGGAGCGTTCTGGAGAAACAGGAAGCTTGCAGGATAAGCAAGGGAGGAGAATAGGAGGACTTTATCCTGATGCAGAGACCCTCGATATCTCAAGGAGAAGGGGAGGGCTTTATCCTGACTTAGAAACCTTTGATATCTCAAGGAGAAAGGGAGGACTTTATCCTTACTTGGAGGCTCTTGATATCTCAGAACTGCAAGAACAGAGCTCAGAAGAGGAAGAGGAGCTAGTTAGATCGGTCCGGAAGAAGAAGGAGGATCCAGATAGAGGAGAGTACTGCGTGTCCCCAGCATGTCAAGCTGTGCCTTCAGCTCCCCCTCCCTATATGGAAGGTGGGAGTGGCGGTTTAGGGTGTGCTTTCAGCACGGGGGCATGGAAAGCAGTCAGAACAGGGTTATGCTTAGCTTACCCAGTGATTGGAGTGGGCTCACATGAGCATGCTTGAGTCCAGAACAGTATCTAAATTGGACAGTGTTAATGTATTGCATTTTTTATACTTCTTGGCCTGAGAGGACAGGCCTGATACAGGTGAAATGCTAATGGAGTCTTTAAGTTAAGTCTTAAAAAAGTATGAATGTTTTTGTTCACAAACCTGTAATAGGGGAGTACATATTTTTATTTCTCTTGGCTAAATT
>PVIH01030292.1:0-12383 GCA_004025045.1 Sigmodon hispidus | reverse complement strand
ATCAGCAAACTGGCCTTCCCCAAGGATTTGGTCCTTGGTAACATTTCCAGTTTGATCTTGAGATTCCAAGGCTTTAGCCTCTTCTCTAAACCAATTCCTCCACTGGAAGTTTTGGCCATCGTTCAACACTGCATTTGCCAAATTCTTCCAGTCATCAGGAATTACTCGATTCTGTGCTGACCATGAGTTCAAGGATTGCTTCACAAAAGATGAGTGTACACCATAGTTCACTATGGCTTCCTTTATCGTCTTTAAATCCTTCATGGGTATAGGTTCATAATTGTATGCCACATTGTCAGAAGCCCTTCCATGTGGTTGTGGTTTTTTGGCCTCTGCCCCAACTGGGAACAGAGCTGGAGGGACGGGGGTAGTCCCCTCATGGTAACCACTCTAGGTAAAGAACCTTCCCTGCAATAGCACCATTTAAGAGGGGACTCTGGGTTATCTTGAGCAGGTGTCGCCTCAAAATCCTTTCCTAAAATCTCCAAATGAGCCTCATAATCTTGCAACCTAGTGGTAATGGTCTTTTCCAGTGTTTTAAAGTCTTCTATAAATGATCTCTCCAATAATTTCATAGAATGGAACATTCTCCCAGATTCCACATCTACCCTTTCCACCATTTTCTGTTCAAATTTCCTAGAGTTTCCATCCATTATCCTAAAATTTTCATCCTTTTTTTTAAATTTCCAATCTAATTTCCTAAAATTTTCATCAACATGAGCCCTGTACTCCTCTCTAACAAAATTTCCATCCATTTTTTTAAATTTCTCATTCAATTTTCTAAAATTCTCATCAATGTGAGCTCTAAATTCCTCTGTAATCAAAGTAGACCTCTCTTCTATGGAAACAATGAGTTTCTGGAGTGTCTTAATACGTTCATCTATGCCAGACATCTTAGCCTCATACTCTCTATGTTGAGATGCCTTAAAATAGCTAAGTATGAAGTACATTATCGCACAAAAAAGTAAAAGGACTCCTGGGTGGAGATAACCTCCAAATGCATAATCCTGGAAATAATCCTCTATCACCATTGTGACAAAGTGAGAAAAATTCTGAACATTTATCTGGTAAGACATTGTAGAAAGAAAAAAAAATATGTAGAAAAGAAAAGGAAGAAAAAAATATACTCAGATGTAATGAGAACTTACGGCCAGCAGATGTCGCTGTCGTGATCAGCAGCAGCAGCAATGGTGCGGGGAAACGAAGTGGCGATTTGGCTGGGAGGGTCTTTCTCAGATCTTTCAACAAATCCTACCAGGCGTGCTCCACTAGAATGGGTCAATCCGTCTCTCAGGAGGTCTGCCGCGGGCAGATTCGTTCCTGGTTGTGTACAGGAGGCTCGTGCGCAGCTGGTAACCAAAGTCGTTTAGACAGGCTCCGTGGGCGAGTAAGAAACCCGGCGGGTTTGTAGAATTAGCCCCACATTCAGGCGCCAATTATCACGGTAAAAACCCGCCCTGAGATATGTTTTTAAACAGGGTTTATTTGCAGAAAATAGCTTACAAAACAGAGCCGGTTTTAGGAGAAGATGACAGGATGAGTTTGCAGCGCGCCAGAGCCTTTCTAAGGAAGACTCTTCATCCCCAGGCCGTACGTTCGAACTCCCGGGCAGCTGGAGCAAACTGCGCACTCGGTCGGGAACTCTCGTGAAAGAATGACGGCTTCCTGTCCTGGTCCCCTCCCTTGAAGGTCTACTTCCGGAATCCTTTTCAGTTAACCACGCCCAGCTCGTCTCCAGTCCTATGACGCGATCGTTCACATATACAGTTCCTGATTTCCTGCTACAACTGGTGCTTGGTGTGCAGGTTGGGCAGCTGCTGAACAGTTAATGGACAGCCATTCTACAACACTGAAGAACCAGGTATGCAATCTAGTTGTCAGTAATGCTCATGTTATAGAATCTGGTACTACTATATCCCATGCTTTTTAATTTGTTCTTCATTATCTAGGAAAGGCTTATTTCTAGCCTGCCCATTCAGCAGCTTCCTTGCTTTTCTGCTTAGATGTTACCATTAGAAAGTGAGAGAGTGACCTGAGGGGGGAGGAGGGGAAAGGGACCTTGAATAAGGATATACACGGATAGAAAATGTGACTTTATTCATAATAAAAAATAAAAAATGATGAAAAGAAGTTTCTTAGTGTATTTCCAAGCCTATACACAAAACCCCAATGACTGTCATTGTGTTTGCCTCAGGTCATAAACTATGTATGGCTTGGCTTACTCAATTAGCACTGTGCCATGGAGAGAATCATGCTTGCCACTTCATAAGCTCTCACTAAACATGTACAGTAAGAATGAATGCACAGCATTATTATCATTTATAATTAGTTCAGCTTTCTTAAGAATTTTACAGATGTTTACCCTGCATTCACTGGGTATATGTACAGTTGACTGAGAGTTCATACTGGCAGAATACATGCTTCCAACACTAGGATGCTCAGCCTCTGCTGTGAGGTTTGAATGTGAAATGTTTTCATATAGGCTTACAAGTTTGAACACACGGTCTCCAGCTTGTTGTGCTGTTTAGAAAAAAAAATTAAAGCCTTTGAGGAAGAGCCTACCTATAGAAAGTGGGTCACTAGAAGTGGGCCACCAGGACTGGGTCTTGGTGCTTATATCCCAGCTTCACTTTCTGCTCTCTCTCTGCTTGCTGACTAATGATACAATGCAACCAACTGCTCAGAGCCCTTGTCACCATGATTTCTGAGCCATGATGGAATGAGATGACTATGGGCCAACTTTCTCCCTCAAGTTTCTTTTGTTGGAATATTTTATCAACAACAGAAGGGAAACCAAGAAACTCTTCCTTTTGTAACATCAGTCAAATTTTGCTTAAAAGATGACCAGCACTTCTCTTGGGGGTGACTAACACCTCACTCACATGGGTTTGCTTCATTCCTGTCAGTATTGTCTGATACTTATGCTGTGTTTTGTGTTCACTGAAAGAAGAGCAGTAATTCCCGATGAAAGCAGAAGACCTAAGTGTTGTCTAGCAAATGACAATTTATAACAACGAGTGCTCTCAGTACTCCTAAAAATAAAAACTTTACCAGCAGACTCTGCTTCTCTCTCTTCTTAATAGTCATGAACATCCCTGCAGTGTGCATATTGTGTGCTGGTTAAAAGTTGATACATAGTGGTCAAAGCACTGAAAGCTATGTGTGCATTAAGACTTGCTGCCCGTGACTCAGGTCCTCACACACATTTTAAATTAACAAACTTCTTTTTCTTATCCACTTATAACCTAGTTCACAGTTAAATTGAATAAAGTCGCAGGCTGTTATTTAGAAACATAAAACAGGCACATGAACAAATTCACAGCAGGACAACAATTTTCTTTCTTTTAACCTCTTTCAAATGCCAGCTCCCTACTCTTTGGAGAAAGTAAAGAGTATACAGTTAAAACACAGTATCTTAGAGCTACTGTGCAGTCAGAAGCAAAGCAAGGAAACAACCACAGCTATTTCAGCTTCCTGGCTTGCTTTTTTTGTCATCTTGGGATAGATGAGGGTCTTTGTATTTCTTGAGAACTGAGTAGAGTACAGAAGAGCAATTTGCTTTTCTGACCATATGGAAAAATGTTGCAAAACATCTGTGAACACCACCTATAGCAGAATTTCTGAAGCATGTAAAGTAGGATTGGAACCCAGACCTGTCAAGATTCATATCTCTTCCTTTCTTATTTCACAAAAAAGGGAACAGAAGAAACAGAGCCTTTAAAAGCCATGTTTCTATTTGGTTATCATTAAATCCTATTGTAGGTCTTCTATTCCATTTTCTAGCTTTAAACAGAAAATTCTATACAAAATATGTTTTGTCTCTACAATTCTTTAGATGAAACACTGATGTGTTACCATTATTATCCACTGTTCTCTAGAATCTAGTAACTCTTATTATCAAAAAGTTGGTTCTTGTCTTTCTGGGTCTATGATATCTCACTCAGGATTTTTTTCTCTAGTTTCATTCCTTTGCCTGTAAATTTCAGAATGTTAATATTTTCTTTACTGCTGAGTAGTATCCCACTGTGTAAAAGTAACATATTTTTAATCCATAGTTTAGTTGAGAGCCATTTAGGCTTTTTTCAGGTTTTGGCCATTATGAATAATGCTGCTATGAATACAGTTGAGCAAATATCCTTGTTGTATGACTGTGTATCTTTTCGTATATGCCTAATAGTGGTATTGCTGGATCATAAGGTAAATTAATTCCCAGTTTCCTGAGAAACCACCATTGTGATTTTCAAAGTGGCTGTACTAGGTTAAACTCCCACCAGCAATGGAGGAGTGTTCCCCTTGCTCCACATAGGCTGTCATCAGTGTTCTTATCTTAGCCATTATGGCAGGTGTAAGATGGTATCTCAGAACTGTTTTAGTTTTGATCTCTGGTTTTCTGTTGGTTAAGGATGTTGAGCAATTATTTAAATTTCTTTAGATCATTTGAGATGCTTCTGTTAAGAATTCTCTGTTTATATATATATATATATATGTTATTACATAAATTCTAATTGGTATTTAATGAAAACTAGAGCCAGATAGTAGGAAAATGCTGGAATATCAGAGAGAGGAAATAGACCACAGTTAACTCTCACACAGTCAACTTCTCAAGCCTAACAGGATAAATGCTATCCTCAAGAGTTCTCTGCCTGGCTGGTCTTTGCTACAGAATACCTGATATGTGCCTACATCTGTCTTACTTATCTTCCCCACCCAGTTGTTTCACTTATGGGTTCAACTCTGCATCATAATCCTAGAGGTAGGATTAAAGGTGTGAACTACTACTACTACAAAGGTGTGTGGTTGTTAGGCCTTGAATCACAGAAATACAAAAAGATATCTGTCTCTTGAGTGATGAGATTAAAGGTGTGGGTCACCACTCTCTGACCCACATGTCTTGACCATGCATGATTCTGTTCTGTGATATTCCAGGTTGATTTTTTTAAATATAAAATATATCACCACAATACCTCATTTTTGATTGAATCATTTGGTTCCTGATCTCCAGTTTCTTGAGTTCTTTATATATTTTAAAGATTAGCCCTCCCACTGTCAGAGATAGGGATTGGTGAAGATCTTTTCCCATTGTGTAGGCTGTCATTTAAGTATAAGTGGATTTTAGATACAAAGCAAAGGATAACCAGGTTACAGTCCACAATACCTGAGTGTCTAGATAACAAGAAGAGCCACAAGAGAAACACCCATGGATGACCCTTGGAAAGGGAAATAAATAAAATATCCTGAGTAAATGGGGACTACAGGGAGGGAGGGGGTAAGTAAAGATGAAAAGAGAACATGAGGGAATGAGAAGGTTGAGTTGGGGGAGGGACAAAAAGGGAGAACAACAAAATAGACCTCTTGATAGAGGGAGCCATTGTGGGGTTAGGGAGAAACCTGGAGCTAGGGAAACACCCAGGAATCCACAAGCATAATCCTAGTTAAGATTACAAGCAGACTGGAGAGGGTGCCTGAGCTGGCCTTTACCTGTAAACAAATTGATGATCACCTTAGCTGTCATTATAGAAACTTCATCTAGCAACTGATGGAAGCTGATGCAGAGATCCACAGCTAAGCACTGGATTTAGCTTCCAGTCCAGCTAAAGAGAGGGAGGAGAGATTATATGAGCAAAAGGGTCAAGATAAAGATGAGGAAACACAAAAAAGTAGCTGACACAAGCTACTGGGAGATTACTGACTCTGGATTGACAGCTAGGAAATCTTCATGGGACTGAAACAGGCCCTCTGAATGTAGATGATAGTTGTGTGGCAGGAGCAGTTTGTGGAGCCTATGGCAGTGGAACAGAACTTATTCCTAATGCATAAACTGGTTTTTTGGAGCTCATTCTCTATAGAGGGGACACCTTTCTCATCTTTGATATCAGGGAGGGGCTTGGTCCTGCCTCTACTTGATATACCAGTCTGTATTGACTTCCCCTTGAAATTTTTACTCTCTCTGAGGAGTGGATGAGGGAATGGGGTGGAGGTAGGTGTCAGGGGATGGAGGAGGGGTGATTGGAAAGAGAGAAGGGAGGGGGGACAGTGGTTGGTATGTAACAAAAAAACCTTTTAAATAAAATAAAAGTTGGTCCTTTTGTCAAGATAAGATCTTTCCTACAGTTTAAGGCTTAAGTGTAATTGTACACATTGGCATTATCAAGTAGCCGTCACTTAATAATTACAAACATGCTTTAGCACTCTGGTTGTTCACAGAAAACTTTTAGATACAGTGCTGTATTTAGTAATCTGAACATTTTATCTCCCTCTAGACAGAAAAGTGCTGATAGCCCCAGCAGCCACGACTGCAAAGGTACATCATTAGAACTGAAATTCAAGTTCATTCATTCTGTCTCTTCTTGGAGAAAAGGATTGTCTCTTGTTTTAAGAGGCAATATAGTACTGCATTTCTCATTTCCTGAGGTAATTTCTGAAAAGTTAGCAAATATTTCATGTATTTCATATTATGCAGAGATGATGCTGTTCAAGGCTAAGGGTGTCAGGTGATGAATTCACACATTTTCCATTCCATGGTGTTTCTGTGGGATTTTTAGCTAACAATGTATTTATGACAAACACAGCAATTTATAATATTGACCTGTTTTCTGCTACAATTAGTCACATCTATATAAAGTTATAAAAGACTCTTTAATCTTGAGAAATCTGACAAGTTGAAGGGGTGTTTTGAATCTACTTGTGAGATGTAAATGAGATGCAGAGACCATGTAAGCCTTTCCCTGTTCCTGCTCACCAGAGGATGAGAAAGTGTAAAAAATGAGACCAAAGTGGAAAGATTACATAATTCTGGCCTGTGGTACACACCATAAATTGTGCTTTCTGATTGCTAAAACTCCCTTGAAACACCTGTGATTGTTTGTAGTTCAGATAATTATTTTTAATGAATTCAATTTTTTATTTATATCTTGATGTCCTGCCCACAGCACACCAACAGTAATTTCCAGACTGACTTCCAATTCTCCAGAAAACAAACATGTGATAAAGTCTTATATGTTTATTTTAGAAATATATTATAAGAGGAGAGATGGCCTCATAAGACATTAGAGAAAGCAGATGTGTCACATACTTACAATGGCCAGAGCAATAGCAATGGGCTATCTTTTTCTTTTCATTGATCTTCCACTCATCCCTTTATTAAATGCAAGCAGACCACTTCAAATATGCTGTCTTCTTTCAATGTAACTTTGGACAAGTCATTTGTCAAACTTAAACCACAGTTTTCTGTTAAATTAAAAATATAACTAGTACCTAAAAATGATGTGGGTGATACTGAAAAAACAAAATAAAAATGCACATAAACATTTAGAATATTAGAGTATTTCATAGTATTTGCTCAGTAAATAGGCATCTCATGAAAGAGTGACAATTCCTTAATAAAGCACCTTTTATTATAAGTCTGGTGCTATGTTAAACATTTATGAAACAATTATGAACAAGATCAACTATGTTATTCTTTGTTCTGGGAGACTTTAGACCAGTAGCAAAGACAGAGATAGAGGAAAGAAATACACATCTTATAGTGGCATTAGGCCCCAAGAAAACACAAAGAAAAATGGGGTTGGTACATCTGGTTTTAGAAGAGTTGAGCGAAAAAAAAAAATCTCTAAATAAAGATAGAACTCTCAGCTACTCCCTGAACAATTCGGAAGAGTTAACTGTCTACCCTTTTCCTACATGTTTTTTTCCTGGTTTCTTTATTCTAATATTTCCATAGTACCTGGTGCTTGTCTTGTGACAGAGTGAATTTTCATTCCAGTTCAAGTCCCATGAGGTTGAGGGCCAGAATTTATTCTTTCTCATGGTTTTATTTTCAAGGCCTTGTACTATATTATGCCCCATTAAAAGTTGTGTGATCAGTGAGAAAACAAATAGGAGAAGAAAAGAGAGAAACAGAGACAGACAGACAGAGAGACGAGAGGTGGAGAAAATCGTGAATAGAAAAAGAAAGAGGGTTAAGTCTGAGACAGGCTCTGAGAAACATTTTTACATTCAGGATAATATAAATAATTATGATGTTACAAGTCCAACAAATATTTTGGTTTGGAGTGTGTGTGAGTGTGTGTGTGTGTGCGTGTGTGTGTGCAGGCAAACATGTGGAGACCAAAAGTTGATGTCAGGTTCAGGTGTCCATCTCAATTATTCTCCACCTTTCTCATACAGAGTCTACCATTTAAACTGGGGTTCACCAATCTGACTGGACTATGGGACAAGTAAGTCCTAGGGAGCCCCCCCCCGTTTCATCATATACTGTGCTTAGATTGCGAGAATATGCCACTAGAGGCTGCTTTCTTATGTGGCTGGTGGAGATGAAATCAAGTTCTTATGATTTCAAGGCAGGCATCTTGCCGACTGAGCCATCTTCCCAGCCTCCACCCTCATTTACTATATAATGTGTGAGATGATGTGGTATGTAGCGAGCATAGCATCTGTTATGAAACACCTGGTAATAGCTTCTAATGAGATGAACAATTTTAAAAACAATAAAAACAACTAAGATGTTACACTCAATATTTTTCTGAACACAGATCATTTTACCAGTGAAAAGAAATTTTCATAATTAACACAATAATTTTTTTACTGAAATTGCTTCATTTAGTCACCTAATAAGAAATATATATATATATATACATACATATGCGTGTGTGTTTATGTGTGTATATATATGCATATAAATTGGGTAGATACAGTCACAAATACAAAACAGTGTAAACAGCAAAAAACAAACAAATAAACAACAAAAAACAAAATAATTCTGGTTTAAAAGTACTTCTCAACAAATCACAAATTACTGCCCTGAAACTCCCAAGTTTAAAGTATTCTGAATGTATTTAATACTTGACATAAGGCTTTAAGAAAATCTTGGTTTCATTTAACATTCCATGTGTAGATGTTGTAAAATTAATTCTATTAACTGAAATAATAAGTCCTCTAAAATGACAGAGCTATAAAGAGTCAGTGAGAGCTCAAGAGTTGCACTTAGTAGCTTATCAATAAATTCATTGTAGCAGCGAATCCAAACATTTGAAGCATAGTGAGGAATTTATTCAGACTGTAAGCAATTTTAGGTAGGTAGTAGATTCTACAGTGTCTGCAAATCTCTTAGACTCTTCAGATAAATCATGATAACTGGTGTATATTAAATGAATGAACACCTAAGACAGACTTAAAGTATAAATGTCTCCTTTGAATCATGGATACAGGAAATCTGGAAAAGGACAGAACAAGACCCTTTGATAATCTTTGCTTTCTGGAATGGTTATTAATCTCCATCTATCTTGCATGTTTCGCAATGTCTAATTTTTTTGAAGGTCTGCTCCAAATATCTGTATATGTTATAAATTATATTTCTTTGTAAAATAGCATTGTATTCAGAATAAACTCAAAAACTTGATTGAAAGAACAACTGTGTGGAAATAATACCCATTGTTTCTTTCTTGTATATTCCTGATGACTAATGTGTAGTAGGGTGGGAAAATATTTACTGTTGGATAGACTGGTTGGCTTTTTAATGTTGTTAAAGTTTTTATAGAGTTTAGAACAAAAAACATGTCTACTTTGGAATAAAGGATGATTTATGGGGAAGACAGTGCAGGGTTTAATTCATGAGCTGAAGCTAGGATTTAGGGTGAAGAGAAATAACAGCTGATTGGCACGGACTTTGGATATACATGGCCACAGTCAGTGTGGTGATTCTTACTCTCAGGCTGTTGGCTGCCAAATTAGTCTCCCTCCAGTAATGATCCCCAAGTTAGCTTTGGTTAATGAACTGAGAGCAACTGCAGGTAGCTCTGTCCATTAACTCCCTCCCCCTGTAGCTCTATGAGCTTGCAGACTTTCTCTTGTCCCAGAATCTGATGGCAGCCATTGCAGGGGCCTGCTGTGAGGTAGATTACAGCCAGACAAATCTCAGTGAGGCAAGTTCTCATTTGAGAGCCCTTGCCTGAGTCAACAAGGACATGCTTTAGGTTTTAATTAAAGAGAGAACCAATTTTTAAAAAAAGGTTGGTCACTTCTGGACAGGAAGATAGCTATCTACTCTGTGTGGCTGCAATTATGGGTTCATTTTATCCTGCAGAGTAAGGTGCTAAGGGCAGCACATAGGCAAGGCTTAGGAAAAGAAATGACACTCTAGTTCTCTTGAAAAATTTAGTAGCTCAAAACTAACAAAAAAAGGAAATACATAGATAACTTTAGGATATTTTCTATCCAGACATACATAGATATCAAAATGCAGTTTCAGATAGGAAAAATTTAAATTATCAATATAATTTTTCATTTTAAAATTTCATCTATTACTATTGCATATTACTTTTGTATTTTATGATGTGTATTTGAGGGGTGCCATTGTGTAAGTACATAGGTAAGAGGATAACTTAGTAAATTTGTTTCTTTTTTTTTCTACCTTTATGTAGGTACTGGAGGCCCAGGTCTTATTTTCTGGCTTTTGCAACAAATGCTGTATACAGTGAGCCATCTCAATGAGATTTTCTTTTCAATTAAACTTGTTTGATTGCTTAAATATGCAAGATGATGCCATGTGGTGGTGGCACATTCTTTTAATTCCAGTACTTGTCAGGCAGAGGTAGGTGGATCTCTGTAAGTCTGAGGCCAGCCTACTAGGAGAGTTTCAGGACTGACAGGGCTTTTCAACAAAGAAATCCTGTCTTGAAAACAAACTAAAAGAAAGAACAAGAAAGCAAAAAAAAGATACAAGTTTAAATATAAAATATAATATTAAATGAATATTTCTAAAGGAAGCATTTTTTTTTTATTGGCAGCCTCAAATTTTAGACTTTTTTTTCCTTCTTTATTTTGTATTTAACAAAAAAAAACCAGTAACATGAATTTAAACTGAGGAAAAGTTAACAATAACTATAAAGAGGATAAGAATCATAAGCATGGTTTATCAAGGGTGGTAATGCAAATAAGTTTGCTACACATATATTTACTATGTGTTCAGCTTTCCCTCTGAAATTTTTTTTTCATCCCTGTATATCCTTATTCAAGATCCCTTCCTCCTCCCACCACATCTTGTCATTTTTCTTCTTTGCAACTCCCCATCCCTTCCCTGGGCAGGAAGCAGACAGTCCTATAGTCCCACTGACCCAATAATGCTTGGATCAGTCTCCACTCCTGGCCAAATCCAGTTTTGTCCCGCCTCCCTCAAGAGTAAGTCTGGTGTTCCTATAGTTGGAGTGGGGTTCAAAGGGTCAGTCCAGGGTGTTTCTGATCCCAAGCTGTTCAGTGGTTGTGGTTTGCCGCTTGGGAATGTTTGGCTTTTTTTCTTGTTTGTTTGTTCAGAAACCACTAGTGAGTGAGTACATCCCCTGCTTATCTCTCTGAGATTGTGATACCTCGTTCAGGAGGATATTCTCCAAATCCATCCATTTGCCTGCAAATTTTAGGATATCATTATTTCTTACTGCTGAGTAGTGTTCCATTGTGTAGATGTACCACAGTTTGTTAATCCATTCTTCAGTTGTGGGACATCTAGGTTGTTTCCAGGTTCTTGCTATTACAAATAATGCTGCTATGAACATAGTTGAGCTAATACCTTTGGAGTGTGAATGTGACTCTTTAGGGTATACACCCAGAAGTGATATTGCTGGGTCCTTGAGGAGACTGATTCTCAATTTTCTGAGAAACCTCCATATTGCATTTCAAAGTGACTGAACAAGGTTACACTCCCACCAACAATGGAGGAGTGTTCCCCTTGATCCACATCATCTCCAACATAGGCTGTCATCTGTGCCTTTTTTTTTCCTTCTTTATTTTGTATTTATCAAAAAAACAGCAAAAATAATTTAAAAATGCCGAAGAGTTAGCAATAACTATACAGAGGATAATAATCATAAGCATGGCTTATCAAGGGTGGAAATGCAAATAAGATTACTACACATATATTTTCTTTGTGTTCAGCTTTCCCTCTGAATTTTTTTTCCATCCCTGTATATCCTTATTCAAGGTCTCTTCCCCCTCCCACCACATCTAATCATTTTTCTTCTCTGCAACTCCCCATCCCCTCCCTGGGCAGGGAGCAGACAGTCCTATGGTCACACTGGCCCAATAATGCTTGGATCAGTCGTCACTCCTGGCCAAATCCAGTTTTGTCCCCCCTCCCTCAAGAGTGAGTCAGGTGTTCCTACAGATGGACTGGGGTTTGAAGGGTCAGTCCAGTGTGTTTCTGATCCCAAGCTGTTCAGTGGTTGTGGTTTGCTGCTTGGGAATGTTTGGCTTTTTTTCTTGTTTGTTTGTTTAGAGACCACTAGTGAGTGAGTACATCCCCTGCTTATCTCTCTGAGTTTGTGATACTTCGCTCAGGAGGATATTCTCCAAATCCATCCATTTGCCTGTGAATTTTAGGATATCATTTTTTC
>PVIH01030291.1:0-12385 GCA_004025045.1 Sigmodon hispidus | reverse complement strand
GATATTAGGATTGCAACCCCTGCTTGTTTCTTAGGACCATTTGACTGGAAAATCTTTTCCCAACCCTTTATTCTAAGCCTGTGTCTGTCTTTGCAGTTGAGGTGTGTTTCTTGTAGGCAACAGAAGGATGGCTTCTGTTGTTGTAACCATCTTGTTAGTGTGTGATGTTTTATAGGAGAGTTGAGTCCATTGATATTAATGGAAATTAGTGACCATTGATTCATATTTCCTGCCATTTTTGGTGGTAACTTGTTTGTGTTTCCTTTCTGTAGAGTATTCTTCTGTGGACTTATTGATTGTTTGTGATTTCTTGGATGTATCTGGGGTCCTTAGGTTGTAGTTTTCCCTCTAATACTCTCTGTAGTGCTGGATTGGTAGATAGATATTCTTTCAGTCTGACTTTGTCCTGAAATACCTTGTTTACTCCATCTATGGTGATTGATAATTTTGTAGGGTATAGTATTCTAGTTTGGCATCCATGCTGTTTTAGCATCTGGATAACTTCTGATCAAGCCCTTCTAGCTTTCATCTTTTCCATTGAATAGTCAGGCGTTATCCTGATGGGTCTGCCTTTATATGTGAGGTGGCCCTTTTCTTTTGCAGCTCTTAAAATTTTTTCCTTGTTCTGTATGTTTTGTGTCTTGATTATAATGTGGCGCCCTGACTTTTTTTTGGGATCATATCTATTTGGTGTTCTGTAAGCTTTTTGTATCTTTATAGGCATTCCTTCTTCAGGTTAGGAAAGTTTTCTTCTATGATTTTATTGAAGACATTATCTGTGCCTTTGAGCTGGTATTCTTCTCCTTCTTCTATTCCTATTATTCTCAAATTAGGTCTTTTCATGGTGTCCCAGATTTTCTGAACATTTTGAGTTATGGCTTTTTTAGTTTTACTATTTTCTTTGACTGATATTTCTATTTGAGCTACTGAGTCTTCCACTTCAGAGATTCTATCTTCCATCTCTTGAACTCTGTTCGTTATGCTTGTATCTGTAGTTCCAGCTTTTTTCTTCAGGTTTTCTATTTCCATTTTTGCCTCCTTTTGCGCCTTTTTTATGGCTTCTATTTCAGCTTTTATTTCAGCCTTTATTTCAGCTTTTATTACAGCTTTTATTTCAGCTTTTAGTTCCCGGCATGTTTCTTTCATAGATTTGTTCATCTCTTCCAATTTTTTGTTTGTCTTTTCTTCTATTTCTTTAAGGCTTTTTTCATATCTTCTTTGAGAGCTTCAATGAACATCAAAAAGGAATTTTTGGTGTTGCTTCCTTCTGTTTCCTCTTCATTGCTCAGTTTAAGCCTTGTATTTGTAGGATCACCACTCTCTTCTGGAGTTACCATGTTGTCCTTTGTAGTATTATGTAATTTTTTGCACTGATGTTTGCCCATGGCTTCAGTGGTTCACGATTAGATGGGTCCTGGTCAGTTGTGGCACTCGGGTTTGTACACCTCTTGTCACCTTTCTGGTCAGGGTCTGATTCTGTCTTTTAGAGACCCCTGCAGTTGTTGATTCGCTCAGTTTGAGGTCGTGGTGGGAGCCGTGCAAATTCCCTCAGCAGGAGCTGTGGATGTGGTCAGGGACAGAGTTTACCTGCCCCTGCTCCAGAGAGCGCTGGGATTCTGCAGCCAGCACTGGGTCCTGGGAGTGGAACCAGAAGCAATGGGAGCTCAACTCTCCCTCCCAGGCTGGGATATAGGCGCTGAGGCCTCTAGCCCCCTCCTGACCTCTGGGCGGGGTCTGAATCTGCCCTTCAGAGACCCCTGTAGTTGGTTCTCTCAGTTCAAGGTCGTGGTGGGGTTTCCCTCAGCAGGAGCTGTGGAATTGGTCAGGGACAGAGTTTACCTGCCCCTGCTCCAGAGAGCGCTGGGATTCTGCAGCCAGCACTGGGTCTCGGCTAATACATTTTTCTTTGAAGGAGTAGTGGCCAGATGTGTAATTATTTACTGATTCATAGTCTGAAGCCAATGTACTGGATGGATAATCAGAAACTTGGAAAGAGCATGGTTAGAAAATTGGTGCAAAAGTCACTTAGGGAAGAACTGTGTATCAGATATTTTTTGAATGGGCAAAGAATGTGAAAATGCTTGTGTCCCATTTAAATTAAATTGAATTGTTCATCAAAAAGCAATTTCAGCAGAGAAGCAGTTCAATAATCAATTAAATAGTATGATCCATTCCAAGGATTGTTGGCTTCTTTTTATGATCATTCCTGTCATTGCCCACTGGGTTTATGAACAAAGTGGCCATGTTGTCCAAGGTTATACATGGGACTGAAATGGAAGTTATACATCAGAGTGAAAACACAATTTACACTGGGCAGTTTCAGGGCCTTTCATAGGGGTCTCCCAAGACCTTTGAAAAACAAAAATATTTACATGGTAATTCATAACAGTACCAAAATCACACTTAATAAAGTAGTAAAGAAAATATTTGTTTGGTTGGGTGTTACTACAACATGAGGAATTGTATTAAAAGGTTGTCTCATAAGATTGAAAAGTACTGGTCTAGATCTTTTAGGGATAAAGGTATGAGCCACTCCTCCAGGAAAGAAACAAAGACCTCTTGATGTATTTTCTAAGGGTGGAGGAAATACAGAATGAGTAGTAGAGGAAGGTACTTAAAATACAAGCAAAGCTAGCTAATGATATGTAATATATTGAATAAATAAGAATTATAATTAAAAAGAATTTTGTCATATTTTATTAAGGATATTTGTGTATACATACATATAGTTCAATCAGGTATTTGTGAGTTTTTTCCACTCAATTTCTTTGAGATGTAATGTAACATCCATTGAGATAATATCAGTAGCTGCCATATTTAAGTTATGAGACATGTAAAGAATGTTCCTAAAGGGAAATTGATATCTGATCTAAAATGCATCATGCACTTGTGGTTGTATGTGGGATAATCATATCCTGTTAGGCACAATAATGACCAAGTTAAACATAAAATTTGTTTGCTATTGTATATGGGGTAGTTATAGTAGATTTAATTGTTACCTAGCTATTATTGGCATTTAGAGATAAAGTAAGACATGAGGAAATATGATTGTGTTTCACATGGACAAGAGTTGAACATGTGAGGGCTAATCTTAATGATCAATTGACTACATCTGGAATTCACATTTGTGAGGAATTATTTGATGAGATCATTTGGAGAGGGGAGACCTATCCTAAAACTATATTATTGGACGTGAAAGAATCAATGTAAATCTGAGACACAAGTTGTTGTGGAATGTCTGGTTTAGGTCAGACTTTGTGATTGTTCTATGTTCAGGGCTCTACTAGTTCCTCTTGGGAGAGGGGGTAAGAAGGGACAGGGACAACAACATAATCTCCAGGGACAAGTTAAAACAAACAAATTCTATTTTATTTAGGGAGAGAAAAGTCTTAAATACTTTTTTCTAGAGCTTCCTCCCTTCCAGCAGAAAAGATTTTGATTGGCTGGTATTTGAAGCTGTGGTGTGGTGGTCTCTCACTGATCTAGGTGACCTTGTATCAGGACTTTGCCTCTGTTCTTAATGCCCCAGGCTCAGACCCCAGGTTGACTTGTGAGGAAGTGCTAGAAAAATACATCTTAAGGCACCAGTTATCATCAGTTTGTACTGGCTGAGGCCAGGCTAGTCTTCAGTCCCTTAGAAGCTTCTAGGTCCTATACGTTCCACAACACCTCCAGGTGGCAGATTATTGTAAATGGTTCTGACCCAGACTTTCTGATCTAGACCAGAGGTTTTTCCAACAGTCTGGCAGTCCAGCAGAAACACTCACAGGCACATAGAGACACACAGACTTTTGTTATTTTTTATGCTGATTAACTAGGGCACAAGCATGTAACTTCCTAACTCCTTCATCTCAATTCAACCCATCTTTTCTCAGAGCAGCATTTCCTCTGCGTCTCTTGGCATCTCCAACAACTCTGGCATCTGTGTTGTCTCTCCGGCAGCTCTGTTTCTGGCATCTGTCTCTCTTCTTCCTATACTCATTTTCTTATCCTGGTAGCCCCTCCCACACTTCCTATCTGCCTTTTGGCCAATCAGCTTTTATTAAACCCATAGACACAACAAATATTTACATTATCAGCATAATCCCACTACAACAGATTGCATAAAAGGACATAGAAAAAGAGCAATTTTCTTTTGTGCTTGCTTGTCCTCACTCTGGCTTCCAGGATCATCTGTCTTGTTACTGAATTATTTCTTAACTGGTATTTATTTACGACTCCAACAGACCAATGACCAGCAGCCTGGTAGGCTGAACAACCAACCATTCTTAGCCTTTCCATTGGGAGATAGTCACTTTTGGACTACACAGCTGATAAGCCACTCTAATAAATCTCCTTTTCATATAGATTCCTTCTATCAGTTTAATTACATCCGAGAACCCTAACTAATATAATTCCCAACATTAAATGTGTACTCTTGAATCATATTTTATTGAAAATTCTTAATTTATTTCATAAATAAACTGGATTAAGCCTTTGCTTCATTGACCATCATAGGCAGTCATTTTTAGAGTAAAAAAAGAAAAAAGCTTAAACTGCAGACTGGGTAGAATATTTGTAAATCACATTTCTGACAACTTGCAAACAAAATGTATACAGGCATCTTAAAACTTGGCACTAAGAAACAAAATCACAAAATGAAACAAAGGGCTGAAAAAATAACAAATGTTGTTTGATTGCAAGTAAGCCTATGAAAAGATGAACAACATATCTATTACAAAATCTAAATGAAAGCAGCAATGAGATATCATTAAAGATATAGTGTGTGGTCTAAAAGCTAAGTAAACAAACTTCAAAGAACAGTATTTAAAAACACATTGGTAATTTCCTGAAAACCTAACCATAAGTGTTCATGGATGGCTATTCCTAATATTTCTAAATCAGAAACAACTGAAATGGCCAGGAATAACCATGTCCTATGATATTACTCATCAATAAGCTGAAATGAAGCGATGATAAAGAATAAATATTAGGATAATATCAAAGCAATTATACTGAATTTAGAAGCCAAATAATAGGACTATAAATATGTTATTCCACTTACATAAAACTATATAATGTCAAAACTAATCTACAGTGACAGAATGAAAACCAGTGCTTACATTGTAACTATAGAGAGGCATAGAAGAAAGGTACAATCACAAAGGGACAGGAAACATTAAGGCTTACTTATTAACTGCATTGTGGCTTTATTTTTACTAAAGTTTAACTATCTGTTCTGGTTTGTGTTAGTTCACTTGACACAAATCCACACATATCTAGGAAGAGAAAACCACAACTGAGGAATTGCATCCCTCAGGCTGGTCTAAAAGAACCTGTATCTGTAGAAAGTCTGTGGAACATTTTCTTGATTAATGACTGATACAGGAGGGTCCAGCTCATTGTGGGCTTGTTGAATTGGTCTGTAGGAAGTCTGTGGTACATTTTCTTGATTAATGACTGATGTAGAAATACACAGATCACTGTGATTATTTTCATTCCTGGGATGACGATGCAGGCTCATATAAGAAAGCCCAGCAATCTACGAGGATCAAGGCAATAGTCATACCTCCATGGTTTCTGCTTTAGTTTCTACTTCCAAGTTTCTGCTTTGAGGTTCTGTCCTGACTTCCCTTCTGTGCTATAAGATGAAACAAATTGTTTCCACCCCAAGTTGATTTTGGTCATGACATTTTATCACAGCAATAGAAAGCAAAATAAGACAATATTTTAGAACAGCAAAATTTCATATTTAAATATTTAGTTATTAAATGACAATTATCTAATGTCCTTGGTAAAGCTGGTAAAAATATGTTGTTCAAAATAAACAAAGTACATGAAGATGTTACTTATTGTAGAAATGTCACAGTCATCAGAATGACATAGTAGTATATATCTACTTGAATGGCTACATTGAAAGACTGACAATACTAAGTACTGATACAAATGAATGCAGAGCCATTTTGTTGTTGAAAATAAAAGTTTTGGAAAAAACTATGATTGTAGCTTACAAAATAGAACAGGGACTCCTATAAATTACCCAACTAAATACAAACATCTACACACACACACACACACACACACACACACACACACACACACACAAAGTATGGTGATATTTCCCATAAAACTATCTTACATAGTCCATATTTGTATGCAATGTAAATGCACATCAATGGGTAACAAGATATTCAGCTATATTCAGTCTATGTTTCATAGGCCTCATATCTAAGTAAGGTTGTTCATTGCTTTTCTGCTTATTGTTTTCTGGTATCATGAGTCATAGAAAACTTAGGGAGGTCAGCTCTAGAATAGCAGCCTATGGGAATTGTGTATTGAAAACTTGGTGTCTTGAACAATACAAACTTAACTTCTGTCTCTAGGAGACAATCAAGGACAAATGCAGTAGCCTGTACTGTTTTGGAAGCCTCTCGAACAACCCTGACCAGGAGAGATAACTCAGAGGTTAACAGCACTGGTTGTTCTTCCAGAGGTCTCGAGTTCTATTCCCAGCAACCACATGGTGTCTCACAAAAAGACATATTCTCAAGCCTGGTTTTGGAATTTTTGTCATATGATCTTTGGCTCTTGGAGCATTGTCAGGTCATATGGAAAAATTTCATTTAAACTACATATGTATATTTATATACTGAATTAGGTGGCTTATAAATATTTTAGGTAGTTAATAGTATGATTCCTTATGACATTTTCAGGCATTCTTCCTATTATTTTACCTGGATCTTTTCTTCTTCTGTATTTATCCCACTTTTATAAACAGAGTACCTCACTTTTCCTATTTCCCTCAACAGATCACTTGTACCTTGCTAGGACCATCTCTATTGTTCTTCCCTGGATTCCCAAATTTGACAATAGTCTCTTTTCACTTTCCTTGTTTTTGCAGGAACTCCAGTATATACTCACATCTGAAGTTTTGGAGCTAGGAGCCTTATATGAGAGAGAACATGGGGATTTGTTTTTCTTTCTGTGTCTGTGTTATTGCCCTCAACATGATCTTTTATAATTCCATCCATTTACTTTTAAATTTCATGATTTTGTTTTTTTGCAGATGAATAATATTTTACAGTATGTGTATACCACATTTTCAATATCCATTCATTATTTGAAGGACATTAGGTTGTTTTCATTTTCTAGCTGTTGTGAATGGAGCAGCAATGAATAGAGCTGAGCTTGTGTCTTCATAGTAGGATGTTTCCTTTGGGCATGTGCCAAAGAGTAGTATTTCTGGGTCATCTGGTAGATTTATTTTTATTTTCACTTATTTTAGAATTTCATACATGAGTACTAAAGTTAAATTATTTTCATCCCTCTTCTTCCACCTCCAACTTCTCTTGTGTCTCATTTTCTGTCATGTTCATGACATTTTCTTTTTAAATTAGTATTATTCTCCCTGTCTCTTTCTCTGTCTCTGTCTCTTTGTCTGCCTCTCTCTCTCTCTCTTTCTCTCTCTCTGCGTGTATATGTGTGTGCGTTTATTTTATAAGTACATCCTGGTTAGTCCATCTAGTGTTGCTTATATTTACATACATTTAGTGCTACACACTTGGGGTAGATAACTTTTAAGGAGGCTTGTCCTTAGAGAACATTTTCTCTTCTTAGCACAGCAGCTATTAATGGCTCATATCTCTTCATCTAGTGGAGGAGTCTGGTATTATTTCTGCCAGTTACATTGGCATGTCAACTGGTATTATTATTGTACAGGTCTTGTTAGTTGACCATATTGATGAGATTTCATGGGTACAGTATCCCTGTTAAATGTTCACATTTTTTTGTGTGTTTTTTCCATTGCCTTTTTCTTAGCAGTGAAATTGAGCTCAAATTTTCCTAGGCCTTATCATGGAACAGGGCCAAAAAACAAGGTGTCATAAACAGCCATATCTCAAGTAATCTAACTTCTTGCCCTTATTTCTTCAAATACTATTTTTTTTCACAAGAAAATTCTTTCACATTTTATACTACAATGACTTTTGTTAACAAAACTCCAATAATATGCTGCCTCATCATTGCTTCTGATTACAATTACAATTCTTTCAGGAGAATGTTCATTCTCCTGGGAGGCTTTGCAAATATACAAGTCCCCAAGATGACAAAAAGTTATATTTCCTTCTCTTGTGAATGAACAGAATCATGCTATGCTTTAATTCTGTAATCAGTTTGTAAGGTAAATTTTATATTTGTCTCATTAGTTCTAACATGTCAATGAAATCTGATTGTCTCAGGCTTTGTTCTCACAGACAATAGAAAATATCTGCATCTGATACATTACTGGTATTATTATACTCCTTCCTTTATGACTTATGACTTCTAGCAGATTGTCCTACAAATGAAGAACATGTAGACTTTACATTTTGAAAAGATAATAGAACTTTGATTTTCTGAATTGTTTTCCAAATCACTCGAAGTGATTTACATGTCCAGAGAGCTCCATTTTCTCCTTTGATCTTTATCACAGATCCTTTTCTAACCTTCTTCCCCTTCCCTAGCCTCGACTCTATGTTTATCATCATAGAAATGGTCATTTCTGTCTCTAATTTGGGAAGATCTTGGAGATGTTCGTAGGACTATCTATGAAGTTAACTATTGCAAATTTTGTTATGTGGGGGACAGAGTGATAAAAGATGGGTTAAAGGCAGTAGGTCTCAACCTGGGGTCACCTAGGGAATCATGACATTTTGGGGGTTGAATGATTGTTCCACAGGGGTTGCATATTAGATATCCTTTATATCATACACTCAATAACAATAAATACCAGTAGTGAAGTTAAAATTCTGAAGTAGCAACAAAATTAATCTTGTGGTTGGCATCACTACAACATGAAGAACTGTATTAGAGGGTGACAGCATCAGGAAAATTGAAAACCACTGGTTAAAGAGATAACACATTAAATGAAAAAGTTACAATTATTTTATCTTGATTAATAGTATGAAATCAATATCTGTAATCATATTACATAAAAATAGTCACTGTTAATATTTCAGTTAATTTTCACTAACTCAAAAGTCTGTATGTATGCAATTTATATTTGCATGTATATATGTTTATATGCAAGGAATTTAAACTATTTTGTATCAAATATGTAAATTTTCTAAATGCAACTCTTTTTTGCTACCACTGGAAAAATGGCATTCACTTATCTTTTTAATAAAATTTTTCATCTAGGAAAGGACTTTTTTATCTAATTTCTATTTGTAGTGAGTACTTAATATTTTCTGATGGGCTTCTTCAGTAATATAGCCAATAGTAAGTATCTCATGCTTCAGTAAGTAACATCCTACCTATTTTCCTACAAGCAACACTAATTGAGCTTAGTCACAAAAAGAACATGAAAGAAAGATGGGTGCAAATTCTGAAGAAGGAAAGGGTCAGCAAGTATGGAAGGGGATAAGAAAGGGTAATAGAGGTTAAACATGAACATAATACATTAAATGTATACATGAAATTATCTAAAGGAATAATTATATAGTGCTGAAATATTTTTATCATGATACATAAAACATCCTCACCTTCAATGCGAAGAATACAGAAGCCCAATAATAACTACATTAATATGGTAACAGATAGGCAATGTAAAATGACACAAAATTGAATTTAAAAAATTGTAAATGTAAAGGGATTGGAATAATAGTAAATTGTTCTCTTGATATATTAATTTTTGTTTGTAGCTGTTCTCATTGTTACAGTCAAGCAAAGTTATTAGTATTTCAAATTGCCTGTGCTGATAAGAGAAATTTTGTGCACTCTGTTGTAACCATAAATCAAAGTTCTGCAATTAAGAAACCAAACATAAAGAAAAAAAAGGAACTTAGTAAGTCATTTAACCACACTGGAAAATGGTAAGTGAGGGAGAAAAACAGTAGCAGGAGCAACAACAAATGAAAACATGTGGCTAATTGGCTTAGGTTAATGTTCTCTGTCAGTAATTACCTAGAATGCAAAAAGATTAAATTTTCCAAATGACAACCAGAATAACTTGAAAAACAAAAATGGTGAACTGGATGTTCTTTAGAAGAAATACAAACAGAAAGAACGTGAAAGGATTAAGTAAGATACTTCATTCAAATGAAATTTCCCTAATTAGTAGTAGCCATGCTTACATTGCAAAAAACAGATTTGAAAAATATGTATTGAGATTATTTATATGAATAACAATCAATTTAATCTAGTAGAAGTAAGTAGCATTGATAATATGAAACTAATATCAAGGTGACAAAATATATAAATGAAATAATATACAAAATAGAGATGGACTTCAATACAGCAGCATTTAGGAACATTATCACTTTCAGAAAGGGATAAATCATCCACATAAAATATCAACAAAAAAATAGCAAATCACAACCCTTACCCACACAGACATCTTCTTTCTACTCAATTCTTGCTAAATACATGTGTTACTCATCAATATACATAGAACATTATCCAGGACATTTTTAAAACTTGAAATCTTATTGTGATATCTTAAATTATATTAAAGTCAAAATGGAAATATATGATCTTTGTAATAATATAAGTACATAGAAAATAAGCAGATTGCTTTTTATAGGCCAATGAATCAAAGAGGAATGATGAAACAACTAACAAATGAACTTATTTAAAAGAGACACAAGCCATGCACTATTGTAGAAAGTTTTTCCCAGACCATTTTTGGGTCTGGGAGGTTTGTGACTTGCCGTGCGCGGCGGTGGTTGGAACCTGGTTTGTGGCGGCTTTTGTCTCCCAAAGAAATGAATCAGATGCTTATATTACTTTATACTATTTGGCCCATGTCTCATGCACATTACTAGCTAGCTCTTTCATCTTAAATCAACCCATTTCCATTAATCTTCCCGCCATGTGGCTTAGCCCGTGGCTCAGCCCCATACCTCTACATGTTCCTCCTTTGGGGGTCAGATGGAGACTGACTAACTCCACCCTTCTCTACCTGCCTGTGCTCTGATCCTCCACCCACTTCTACGGTGCTCTATATAGGCCAAAACAGTCTTTTATTTACAGCATACAGAATACTCCACCACATTTCTTCTTTGTTGTCTAATTAAAAAGGAAGGTTTTAATTTTTATGTAGCAAAATTATAGCAGAACAACTCTCAAACTGGAATTATAGTCACAATATCTAGTCTATTTGTATTCATTAAATTAAAGAGAAATTTTATTATCTACTTTGTCATTGTGAGTTTAAATTTTTATATCTAATATACCATTTAAACTAAAAAGAACTATATAATTATTAAACTTTTAACCACACCAAAGACCACAGAAGGATATAATATTATCTAAATAAACAAGAAGTGCAAGCAACTTCCAAAATCTAGAAAATGGCAGAGATTACTCATGTCTGCCTGGACAGTCACCCAAAGTTTCTTTGTAATGTTGGGGCACTATCTTTAGCCTTTATGGCCCAAAGTCTCTGTCATAGCTTTCAGTGATGCAGGAAATCTGATACAGTCTATCAGTCACTTTTTCTTGTGTCCTGAAGAATGTTTGGCAATGTTTTCTGCAAAGCAGGTACTTGAAGGACCATCTTGGCTTGTTCTGCCCACATTCAGAGGTCACTTTTTTATGGAACTTGTATGTCTAGTTTATATAGTATATTATCAAGCAGTCAATATCAGAACAGTTTCTTTTCCAGTGGCTGTTGCCACAAAGTAAATTTTCCATGAGGTTTTTTTAATGTCCATCATTTTTTGGAAATACATTGGTGTTGTCAGGAACAGACCTGTCTCACTGTCTAGAAAAGTCTAAGTTTTTAAAATAATTTAAATGTCATATTTTGTATGTCTTTGAAGTGTTTGAAGACTATTTATCTAACTCAAATATATCTTTGCATACCTACAAAAACCTAACTAACATGACTATAAGTTTGGTTATCAGAGATGACTATTAATCTGTATTTTTCAATTATACATTACTATTTTAAATGAGTTACATCAGCATCATATCTTAATTAACAGTAGAAAAATCTATACAGCATAACAAAATTGACCTTAAGTTTATATCAATAAATCAAAATCTACTTAGTTTTTCTAATCATTCCTATATCATATCCTCCTCCCCCTTTTTTTAAAAAGAGATTGACTATGACCATTAACCATTTGTAATGAAAACAAACATAAGTAATATTTTTGGGAAATCGGGTGTAGTTTTTTTTTTTTTTTTTTTTTTTTTTTTTTTTTTTTTTTTTTTTTTTTTTTTTTTTTTTTTTTTTTTTTTTTTTTTTTTTTTTTTTTTTTTTTTTTTTTTTTTTTTTTTACTGCTTCATTCTGTCAAAGGACTTTGATCTAATGGGGTTTTGAAGCTGGATCATCTCAACTGGCCATCTTGGAAGCTGAGAATGTTTAGGTGGCTTTGGCAAATGAAACCACATTTGCCTGGAACCAATCTATAGGTTTTG
>PVIH01030290.1:0-12384 GCA_004025045.1 Sigmodon hispidus | reverse complement strand
CAATACCACTTCTGGGTGTATACCCTAAAGAGGCACATTCACACTCCAAAGGTATTAGCTCAACTATGTTCATAGCAGCATTATTTGTAATAGCAAGAACCTGGAAACAACCTAGATGTCCCTCAACTGAAGAATGAATTAACAAACTGTGGTACATCTACACAATGGAATACTACTCAGCAGTAAGAAAAAATGATATTCTAAAATTTGCAGGCAGATGGATGGATTTGGAGAATATCCTCCTGAGCGAAGTATCACAAACTCAGAGAGATAAGCAGGGGATGTACTCACTCACTAGTGGTCTCTAAACAAACAAACAAGAAAAAAAGCCAAACATGCCCAAGCAGCAAACCACAACCACTGAACAGCTTGGGATCAGAAACACCCTGGACTGACCCTTTGGACCCCACTCCAACTATAGGAACACCTGACTCACTCTTGAGGGAGGGGGGACAAAACTGGATTTGGCCGGGAGTGAAGACTGATCCAAGCATTATTGGGCCAGTGGGACCATGGGACTGTCTGCTCCCTGCCCAGGGAGGGGATGGGGAGTTACAGAGAAGAAAAATGACCAGATGTGGTGGGAGGGGGAAGAGACCTTCAATAAGGATATACAGGGATGGAAAAAAAAATTCAGAGGGAAAGCTGAACACAAAGAAAATATATGTGTAGCAATTTTATTTGCATTTCCACCCTTGATAAGCCATGCTTATGATTATTATCCTCTGTATAGTTATTGTTAACTCTTCCGCATTTTTAAATTCTTTTTACTGTTTTTTTGATAAATACAAAATAAAAAAGGAAAAAAAATTAATGGAGAGGAGGGAAAAGAGATAGTAGAAAGAGGAATATGCCCAAAATACAATGTATATTTGTATGAAATGTCTTTTTATAACACAGTAACATGTAATAAATATATAAAATAAAAAATTAAAATTTAGATATAAAAAAAGTAACTTTTCTAAATGTGTATAAGAATTCTAAATGTGATGAACTTTTTAAAGAACTATACAGATGTGAAACAAGACAAGACTGATTATTTATTTTACTATTTTTGATAAGAGTAAACTATTATAAATGACTGACATTCATCAGTATGGGATTTATCTTATTACTAATAAAGTATCATTAAAATAATAAGTTATCTATGTATTACAGATAGGTATGTATGACCCCCAAGATATATCAAAGGATGGAGTGAGATACCCTTACACTGGTGCTTATGGAATCACATACATATATTTAACATGATCTATATATTAAATATATAATTTATATTCTACTTGTTCTATTTCATGATGGACTAGTACAAATTTTCCTGAATTTAAAATATAACCAAAACATAGTTAGAAAGGTTGTCAGAATAAATTCTATGAATAGGACATATTTTAAGCATTTTCTAATGTGCTGAAATAATTACAAATGTTTTAGTAAATATAATTTTTTCCTTTCTTAAAAAAATAGGCTTGTAACCAAATGATTTCATGCTTGTAAGCATAAATTAAAATATCTCACTTTTGGGTTTCTTATTTCCTAAATTCTGAGTGTAGTTAAACCTCTTTAGAAGAGCTTATCAACCATATGTTCATTTTTTGTGTGTGTGAAATATCTGTTTGAGACAGGCTTTTTGGTTTTTTTGTTTGTTTGTTTTTTGTTTTGTTTTGTTTTGTTTTCTGCTGTGTGCAGCAAGTTACTTGTCCTGTTGTGTTTGCAGGTCTTGTTTTGGTGGTTGTGGTGGTTTGAATAAAGATATGGCTTGTTGGAGGAAGTGAGTCACTGAAGTCTGTTCTAAATCCAGAGTCTCTCTCTTCCTGCTGTCTGTGCATCCTGATGTAGAACTCTCAGCTCCTTCCCTAGCATGTCTGCCTGAGTGTTGCCATGCTTTCCCCATGATGACAGTGGACTAAACCCCCGAAACTGTAAGCAAGCCCCAGTTAAATGCTTTCTTTTGGAAGAGTTTCTGTGGTCATGGTGTCTCTTCACAGCAACAGAACCCTTACCAAGACAGTGTACTGTTAAGAGTTCATGGGTACAACTCCATGCCATATACACGGAGAAGACGCTACTCATAACAGTCTTTGCTTTTACAATTTTTTATGCACTGCTAGTCATTCATCTTCTCTTGGATGCCATTTAACTAAGTGTACATTGTAGCAACTCTATCTGGTCTTTGTTTAAATGTAAGATGCTGATTTGCTGAATTAGTTTATGACCTGTAATGTGCTTTTTTTTTTTTTTGTGATTCTATTGTAATTTCCATCTATACATTCCTATCTGCAAGTAGTGGTAATTTTATTCCTTCATTCCAATTTTTAAAGTATTTGCTTTTCTGTCATTCAGTTGCACTCAATGTTTATGTAAACATTATCACATTTGTACTTTGTTCTTTCTTTTAAAATTTATTAATTTCCACCTTTTTTTCTTTTCTTCTGATTTTGTTTGGTTTATTCCCCGCCCCCCCCCTCCCAACATGTTCAGGTGGATATTAACTTTCTTCTAGCACTGTTATAATTTTGTCACAGAGTTCATGATGTGTGGAATCTTTTTTATAGTGACTATTCCAGCTATCCTTAATTTCAATTTTGATGGTTTTGTTTGAACCAAAGTGCTGGTGGCCATAGCACTGTTATAATTTTGTCACAGAGTTCATGATGTGTAGAATCTTTTTTATAGTGACTATTCCAGCTATCCTTAATTTCAATTTTGATTGTTTTGTTTGAACCAAAGTGCTGGTGGCCAGGGGAGCAGCAGATGGTCCTTGACTCCAGGAGTTCAGCCCACTAGAAGGTAAAGCACTGATGGGTAGTCCTTGAGGGCTTCAGCTCAAGAAAGTCTCTTGCTACTTCTGTGCCTTTACATGTTTGCTGCTGCCATTTCTCTCTGGTATCTGGCATGGTGTGAATGGGTGTGTGTAGGGGAGTTCACACTGCCTTTAATATAGTGTGATTATCTCATGAAAATATCCCACTCTATTGGGCATTTTTACCTGTGGATTATTATGAAGATCACTTCCTTTCCTCTTAAGCTGTACTGTTCAAAGTGTTGGCCCCACTCCTGATAAAGCAGGAGCTCCAGAAGGTAGACAATAGATCCAAGGAAGTGGCACATAGCTAGGACTTACGAGTTTCTCTTGAGGAGCCATATAGACTGTGACTTGGATTAATGATGAAGGAAAACAACTGAGCCCCAGAAACTAGGCTACCTCAAGCTTTTTTTTTATCTTAATGTTGGGAGGTGTGCTCACAGGTTTCAGTGTGTATCATAGCTAAAACAAAGCTCTAAATAACGATGTAAGGTTAGGTTAAGATGTTTTTGTTAATGGCTTTGAGGTAGAAAATCTCAGGGAACAATTTAAAGTTTAGAAAGCCACACTTTCAATAGTTGAGTGAGGGACTCATTGTGGTAAGGGAACAAAACAATGGCAGCCTGTCTATTGCTGGCTGATGAACTTTTCTGGCTAGGATGAGTTGGTGATCAAAGGTGGTGATTAATTCCTTGTACCCATCTCTTCCCTCAGCTTCCAGTATATAAAAAACTGTTGATGAGTGGGTATGCACCCTGAGAGTTTAAAGTAGATCTGACTGGGTATTTATATATATATAAGCTTAGACTGTGATTCTTTTAACATTTTTTTTATGAGATTACTTTTTGAGATAAATAACAAAGTGATTAATCCTTTCTTGGTAACTGCAAAAGGCAGCCTGCCAGTAAAAGAAATGGCTGAGAAAAATGTCTTCCTTGCTTATACCATTAGTCTTTAACAAGTTGCTTGGACATGAATAAGTGTTCTTGGGAATAATTTGCTTTTCATTTGTAATACATAAAATGTTTAATTATGTAAGAGTAATGAGAAACATGCTTTTTTAAAAACTTGTATTCACTTAAAAATAAGAGTGTAAACACATTGTAATTTTTTTCCTTCTTTATTTATTTTGTATTTATCAAGAAAAACAGTAAAATGAATTTAAAATGCTGGTAAGTTTACAATAACTATGAAGAAAATAAAAATCATAAGTATGACTTATCAAGGGTGATAATGCAAATAAGATTACTACACATATATTTACTTTGTGCTCAGCTTTCCCTCTGAATTTTTTCTTTTTCATCCCAACACATTGTAATTTTTATACTGCTTGAAAGATTTTGTTGTATATAAGCTGTGAGGAAAAATAAAGACATAGAAGAGATACATTTAGATAGAGGTAAGAAAATAAAGAATAGAGATGATAGAAAGAACGTAAAGGTGAATGTGTGTTTCCTTTTTTTCTTTTTTGCCAGCTCCAAAGAGTTAAGTGTTACTTCCTCAGACAGAAAAGTCAAATCGAGTGATTAGTTCCCTGACCCATGGCTTCCCCTCAGTTCCAGAGCTGCTTCAGGCTGGTCCTCACACAGAAGCACCAAAAATCGAAGTCTTTCTTTGTTTCAGGGCCAGTGTTTAAACCCAGGGTACTGAATACACCAGAGCAAGGCTCTACTGCTGAGTGACATCCAGCCCTACTTCTTTATTGGTGCCAATTGGTTTTGCTTGTTGGCTCTTGTTTGTTTGCTGGAGGGATAGGGACCTCTACAGAGTCCAGGCTGGCCTCAAACCCTCCTGCCTCAGCATTTCAAGTCCTAAGATTACAGACACATGCTCACACCACCTGATGTTTAGCTGCAATCGCATGCTAGTGTTTTCCACATTAACTCTATTTCTTGTTTTTCTTTGTAGATTAAGGCACAATCAGGTGTTTTTCATGTTTTTGAAAGTTCCAATTAATTTGACTTTATCAAAGGAAACATGAAGATATATGGTCAATTATTAGTTCACTATGTTGTGAGAATCAGTAGTGGGTTGGTTTCATTGAATAAAGGCAAATGTGAGTGTTTAGCAGTTTAGAAACAGTAATTTTGTTCTCCTTGAGTAAAACTCCAGGATCTGGAGGTGGGCAGAGAAGGAAGCAGCAGATTCTAACCTTAGGCACCTAGCCAGGCCAATAAAGACATTTTAGTTGTCTAAAGACTGGGGAGCCAGAGTTTTGCTGATGGCATGGTGACAGGCTGTCTCCAGGTATCACTCAGTGCCCTTGGTTTCTGCTGCCATCTTTGTTTCATGCCAGGTTTATACCATCTTCCTTCTCAGAACTTCTGAGTAAGCTGTCAGATTACCAAAATGATATGCTAAGATCTTTACTTTATGTTTAAATGATTGATTCTTGTCACTGATGTTTGTCCTTTTGTTGTTCAATGTTGCTAAATTATTTGCCCCCAGTTGCTCCTAACTGTTCATCCTTGTTGCAAGTACAACTTTTGACACTACAGTATGTGTCCATTAGTAAAACTTATTTTTTTCTTTCCTGTTTGAGAGCCAGAATCTCGCTATGTACATCAGGCTGGCTTACACTAGTGTCCATCCTTCTGCCTCAGCTTTCAAGTGCTCAGATTATAAGACTGAGCCACTATGCCTGGCTTGTTATTAAAATTTTGATAAAATTTTGCTTTTTCTCTGAGTTTTTAATGGTAATTCTTAATTTAATTTTTATGTTCAGTGTTTCTGAATAGTTTTTTATCTTCCATACAACATTAAGATCTCACTTTTGCAAGTGGTAAAATTTTTAATGTTGTGTTATGTGTAACATATGATAATATGTTCATGTGTGTACATGTTTATACTGAAGTCAGAGGAAGATACGGGGTGTTGTTTCTTACTCTTCTGTCTATTCTCTTGAGACAGAGTCTTTTCTGAACCTGAAGAACTTACCCAGGGAACTCTGGGGATCTGCTTGTCTCTACTCTCAGGTGCTCGAGTTATAGGTATGTCTGACTGCTAAGAGAGTCCTGGGGAGTCAAACTAAGGTCTTCACACTTGCACAGCAAGTGCTCTTTGTCACTTTGTCATCTCCTCTGAAGTTGCCTTTCCCTTAAGAATTGAGTTTACCTGAGTTGTGTTGATTTGTTACTTTTGGACTCATTTTGTTATCTTCTGTTAGACTCCCAGCTCTTAAACTTAAAAAAAAATTATTTAATGGGTAGCTTGTTTTTTCCTGTAATAATAGTAAGGAAGACGTGTAGTTTTGTTCTCATGGTGAAATACCGATTGTATAATAGCTTGTTTTCTATTTACTTAGCCAGCACCTTTGTATCTGTGATTCACTTTTGTAAATAACAGGATTAGTTTATCTCCATCTCCCAATATGATCAGTTCTAGTCTTTCTGTGTTTGCATATGTACTAAGTATCCACACTCCTCCACTTCTTGATGTCATTACTATGAAAGCCTCTTGATTAGTCTCCTCTCAGTAACCTACCATTCTCAGTGCACTTTCTTCATAAAGTCACTTGCATTCCATCACAAGCCCCAAAGTATGTTATATCCCATGACACATTCATTCATGGTCTTCAAAGCTCCATAGTCCAATGTTATCCCATCTACTCACCCTTACCATGGTCAGAATACTCTTTCTTCTAAACTGATACAAGTCTGTTTAGTAGCCATGGGCCATTTCAGAACTATTTTTTGATTTACCCAAAGTTCTAAGAGCCTATGTTGTTCTAGGTGTCCTATTATACATAGAAAAGACAAAAGCCCTGCCCATAAGAAACTTATTCAAATACCTGGCGAAAACATACTATTCCAAAAATCATCACTGAGATTTTGCTACAATCCAAAATTGCCTAAGAGAAAATCTAATTGTGATATGCTGACAGGAAACACGGAAGAGAGCTAGATACTAGGGATTGTGACTTCTCAACGTTGTTGTAGCTAGGAAGCAAAGAGAGCACAGAAGATCATAGGGGTCCCAACATTCCATTCAAAGGCCCACTGCCAATGACCTAACTTCCTTCATAAGCCACATCTCACAAGGTTTCCACCACTTCTTGGTACCATCAGCAGCCAGGAACCAAGACTTAACAGGCCTTTGGGAGATATGGGTGAACTGAATCATAAGAGGGAAAAATTAAGAAAATCTTGGGCTAGGGAAATGGCTCAATTAGTAAAATGCTTGCTGTGCGAGCATGCAGACCTGAGTTCAATCCCTCAGCTTTCTGCTAATTAATAAATAAATGAATAAACAAGCAAACAAATAAAGGTGGGACTGGGGAGACAGCTCAGTGGATAAAGTGCTTTTGCAAGCACACATGTGCCCGCCTCACCACACACAAATTTACAAAAAGAAAAGGAAGGCGCAAAGGCAAGCAGGCAAACGGGATACAACAAAGCAAGCCTATAATTCCAGCACTGGAGGAGAGGGACAAAATTCTTGGGGCTGCTATGACACCAGACATAATCCTCTGGCGTCTGTCCACACATAGATACATGTGAACATGCACACATAAAGTCTGACTCCAGTGCAGACTTCCATTAATGTGCCACTTGGTTCACTGTGACAAAAACAACATACATAAGATGAGTGAGAAGGGAAACTGGGTGTGGGGTACATGGGAATTCTGTACACCTCAACCTGTTATAAAGGAAAGGTTATTGACAAAGAACGTATCATACTAATGGAAGGTTAGCAAGTCAACAGAACACACAGAATGGTGTTGTGTGGCTTTAAACCATATCTCTGTGACTTGACAAAACTTTACGGAGAGGATATCTTCTCTAAACTGTATATCAAGCCAGAAGTCCATGACTCCAGATTAAGAACTCCTTTAATTTAGGGTGGCAGTGAGTGTCTGATGGTGTCTCAGGGACAGAGATAAAGAAGAGTGATATTAGGGAAGGGGGTTAGCAGCTCATACCTTTCCTAGAGGGTGAGACTCCAATCTTTATGCTACCAATCTGCTATACTTGTTACTTCTTTTTAATATTTATTTATTATGTTTACAATATAGAAAAGGGTACCAGATATCATCATAGATGGTTGTGAGCCACCATGTGGGTGCTGGGAATTGAACTCAGGACATCTGGAAGACCAGTCAGTGCTCTTAACCTCTGAACCATATCTTCAGCCCCTACTTGTTACTTTTTTAAAAAAGAAAACAAGGATTTAAAAACCAATATAATGTGACTCCTAAACCAACACAATAGTCCCAGATTCTACATCTAATTGCTTCCAGTGTGCCGACCATGTTTATGAGGTAGATACATAAGCTGCTTGTGTTTTCACCATCGGCTTCAGAAGTAGCTGTTTAGCACTTGTTTCCTGGGTTAGATTCACAGTGTGAAGTTTAGCCTGTTTAGACCACTTGTTATCCCTTTTCTTGGTTCTTAAATTCAGTCCTAAAGACCACCATATACTAACTCTTGGGAGAGCAATGCTGATGCTGCATCAAAACCTGCTAAGGTTTCAGCTGAATTATTAAATATATTTAGGTGAATACAGGTTTAATCATGGCTGACACTCTAAGATCACTGATCATTTTGTCCTGACGTTTTTTGAAGAGCTCAGACTTAGGATTCCTGAAGCACTAGCTTTTAAGATACTAAAATTCAGTTGCATATGATTGGATTTAAGGTCCACTCCAGGAGATGGAATCCATGCTCGATACTGCTCAGGTGGCTGAGAACCTGGGACTAGATAGGCCATGGTTCTAGGGTGAACCAAATATTATTGTTCTGCTAAAGATATATAATGACTCCAAGTGGCAGGCTGCTATACCCATACATCAGTGTCTTGCTCAGCTTCCACCTGCAGGAGATGGGAACAAATATAGAGACTAACAGCCAGACAATGTTCAGGGTGAGACCTTGAAATGCTCACTTCTCTATGGGTATCTCCATCAAACCTCTCTCCTCATGGCTCAGGAAACTTTGCTGAAGAAGTAGAAAGATTTCAAGAGCCAACAGGGATGGAAGACACCAAAGAACAAGGCCTTCCAGAAACAACAGGACTGATAAAGGTCTGAACTCAAGAGTAGGTAGCAGCATGCATAGGTCCAAGCCAGATTGAATCACAAAACTCAAGATGGGGAAGTGGGTATGCTCTTCCATCCCTAAACAATAAACTATTTCCAACAGACAACAGCTCAGAAAGGAAAATTGTTCTCCAGTGGGAGCTCCACTAAGTATACAAGCCACAGTCAAGGACAGGATGCCCTGTAGTAGATGCATAACTCAAAATGAACTCAGTGATGCTTTGTGAATATATTTTGACTCAATGCTTTAGCTGAGCATTTCCCCCCACCTTGCTGGCCTTTAGCTATATGTTTTGATTTCTAATTTTGTGTTTATGTGTTTTTTCTCTGTGTGTGCACACATGTATATCTCTGCATGCATGTTAAGTGCTTTTTTTTTCTGTTTGTTTCCTAAAGATAAGAGTTAGATGGATGGGTGGGAAGGATCTGGGAGATGATGAAGGGAAACTGATCAAAACATATGACATGAAAAATATTTTCAGTAAAAACAGAATTTACAGTCATTAACATACAACTCATTTTCAGCTTAAAAGACAAAGATCAGGGTTATCTGGCATACTCTCTAATGGGTTTCAGTGATCAGCATGTGTACACAAGGGGAAATGGTTCCTGCCACTGTGGCAATGTTCTGTATCTGGATGCCTCTTAGTAAATACATTTGTGACTGCAAGTCCGACATACATGATAACATGTCTCAATGAGGTTATAACTGACAAGCCTGTATTTAAAACAAAAGCGGCAAGACCATTTTAGTGAAAACTACTTTTATTTAAAATCAAGTGCATAGCACTCATCTAACCCTGCTGTGAAGACTTAGCACCATGTTCACTGTAGTTAGTCAGAGCACAGATATTTTGGTGTGTAGTCTGTACTTGAATAGTGTTTATTTAAGGGACTCTGGTTAAGTCCTTTTTACACATCATTAATCTTTTCACAGTACACATTTAATGATGGTCCAGTATCTCAAAACAAAACCTTTCAAAGACTAATTAATAAATTAAAGAAAACAAACCCACACAGCCCCATCCCCCGAGCTAACTGTTGCTGAGTTACATTTATATTGAATTCTAATGTTTTTAAACATAGTCATGATCCTCCAGCCCCTCCCACCTGGGTGTGCAGCAACAGTCATCAATTATGACTCTACCCTCAAAAGGATTAATCCAGTGTTCTTTAGCTTTTTAAATATAAACTGCAAAGTGTTAATAAGCTTTTTAAAAAGGCAAATATCTTCGACAAGAATGACACAGAACTAATCAATAAAAGCATCTGACAAGACATTAAATTACCACAGGCACTGGCTGTTGTTTCAAGTTAGGATTTTTATCCCAAAAGCTTACATTCATAGCATTACTGAGGTAGTTACAATACTGGACTCCATGTTGCTGGGCTGTGTCTGTGTCTGTGAGAGACACATTATCATCTTTTGAATCTACTTTCTCCTAATAATTCAAGTTTTCTTAAGGTAAGAATTATAAAATCCAATTAGCAGCCTTTTTAAAGAGGGAAAGTGATAGGACAGTTTTCTTGCTTGAAAACGACCATGAGTGTTCTTACCTGAGTGGTTTTTCATCACCAGACTATAAGTCCACACTATGCATTCTGCATTCTAAATAAGAAAGTTAGCTTCCTTTTAAGGAAAGGACAATTCCTGTTGGCAGAAGCAACCCACTGCACTCATCCACTGAAGCCGCCTCCTGTTGTGGAATCCTTCCCTTCACAACAAAGGCCATTGGCTGATTCCTAGACTCCTGCTGCATACCCACATCTTTACAGTGAGTTCTCATCAACACACTGTGGTAGCCTCACGCCTGCCAGTTTTCCTTCTATTCAAGTGCTATCTTATAAAAACATAGACACTCTTTACTAATTTAAACCACAAAGTTTCCCTCCAACAAATCTTTCTTCTTCCATGGAGAAGAGCACAATGTATACAGTTACTTTTTAAGTTTATTCGCCCACCCTCTCCCATTTTTTTATGGCCAGGCTATCCTTGCTATGACTATTATTGCTGTTTCACACACTACCAATATAATGAATTGTCCCAGGGCAGTTGGACAGCCAATCTAAAGAAAATGGCTACTCTAAGTTTATAGTTAGTACCCCTGCTTGCTTAGCTTCACTTGCTGGATTCCATGTTGCTTACAGAACTACCCTTCCCATAACAAAGTGCTGCATTAGCCCAACCTGAGTGCTACCCTAGCCACCCTCAATTCCAAAATAATCCTACCAGACTCTACTACTGAAATTATGCAGTATGCCTTCTCCTGAAAACTGTTTTAAAGAGTGTCAACAGATCTGAATATAAACCGGACTGCAGTGGGTGATGCAAAATCTGTCCACACATGAGCACCAAAGGACATTTATCCTGTGCCGTTAGATCCTCTTCCCAGCAGAAGCATTGTAGCCTATTTTACACAGGTAGTTCACGTCCTAACACTTCCAAGGCATGTTGGTTACAGCTAAGTGTTTCCAAGTACTACAAGTTCCCTGAGTTAAATGTGCTTAATCCTGAAGGGTCAGGGCTGATCTCTTAGTGGGAAAACTAGCAAAGTAAAACAAAAACTGTGATCATGATTTCAAGGTATGTATCTGCTTAGCCCCTAAGATTAGTATATAAATCCAGAAATGTATATTATTTATGATAGGAAGTTATATAAAATAATCTGTAACTGCACAGATTGGTATACTTAGCAACTGGTGAGTTTGAGCTTAGAAATCCACCAGTAGGTCTGAGCTGAAAGATTAAAACAATCTTCAAAAATTAATACTGTTAACTTTCCTTCATAAAAGACGGTTTTGGCAAGTCCACAGATAAACTAAGTTTTGATGTATGTGCCAGCATAAGACCCAAAGCCTACCACAGCTCAAATCTCAGAATGGCAAATGCTGTATTGAGCATTTTGAAATATTTGGACCACTGGCCAGGGGCTGGAACATTTCAGTCACAGGATTGACACACATTAGTATCTGCCAAGTCCTCCTAGGTATTCAGGGTATTGAAGGGATACTCCATGTCCTAGTGCTGGTGCCTGCTGCATTCTGATATTATTTGTTTTCCTTTCCTTTTGAAGAGAAGTACAAAAAAGCTGACCCAGAGCTATCCATGTCAGAACAGTGTGGGTCAGTAGGGTATGTACATCATCACCTCTCAAAGCATGGAGTAATGCATGGGAAATGTTCGTTTATCTGGTAACTGCGGTTATAAGAAACACTGAGGCAGGGTTTAACTTCTACTGGTATTGCCAGGGACATTCCAACGCCAGTCTGCATGTGGCCAAGGCCCTGAACACTTGTTTGGAAGCCCACAGGACAAGTCTGAAGGGTGTAAGATGAGGTGTGTGTGCTAGACACAATCTGCTGACGGCTTGGCTGTTCTGACACAGGCTGTCGATATTGCATTGAAGTCTGATGAAGATACTGAGATTGCTGGAAGTGAACTGGCCGTGAGGGCTGAGCTGTCTGGAACACACCCAGCTGTGCTGACTGAGGAGCTGACTGTCCCCTCTGTTTGTTCGCTTCTTTCACATCATTATCATGAGCA
>PVIH01030289.1:0-12385 GCA_004025045.1 Sigmodon hispidus | reverse complement strand
AAATCTATGAAAGAAACATGCCAGGAACTAAAAGCTGAAATAAAAGCTGAAATGGAAGCAATAAAAAAGGCACAAAATGAGGCAAAGATGGAAATAGAAAATCTGAAGAAAAAAGCTGGAACCACAGATACAAGCATAACAAACAGAGTTCAAGAGATGGAAGATAGAATCTCTGAAGTGGAAGACTCAGTAGCTCAAACAGATATATCAGTCAAAGAAAATAGTAAAATTAAAAAAGCCATAACTCAAAATGTTCAGGATACCTGGGAGACCATGAAAAGACCTAATTTGAGAATAATAGGAATAGAAGAAGGAAAAGAATACCAGCTCAAGGGTACAGATAATGTTTTCAATAAAATCATAGAAGAAAACTTCCCTACCCTGAAGAAGGAAATGCCTATAAAGATACAAGAAGCTTACAGAACACCAAATAGATATGACCCTAAAAAAATGTCAGTGCACCACACTATAATCAAGCCACAAAATATACAGAACAAAAAAAAAATTTTAAGAGATGCAAAAGAAAAGGGCAAACTCACACATAAAGGCAGACCCATCAGAATAACGCCTGACTACTCAATGGAAACGATGAAAGCTAGAAGGGCTTGGTCAGAAGTTATACAGACGGTAAAACAGCATGGCTGCAAAACTAGAATACTATACCCTGCACAATTGTTAATCACCATAGATGGAGTAAACAAGGTATTTCAGGACAAAGTCAGACTGAAAGAATATCTATCTACCAATCCAGCACTACAGAGAGTATTAGAGGGAAAACTCCAACCTAAGGACCCCAGATACACCCACAAAATCACAAACAATCAATAATTCCAAAGAAGAATACCCCAGAGAAGGGAAATACAAACAAGTTACCACCAAAAATGGCAGGAAATATGAATCAATGGTCACTAATTTCCCTAAATATCAATGTTCTCAACTCTCCTATAAAACATCACACACTAACAAGATGAATACAACAACAGAAGCCTTCCTTCTGTTGCCTACAAGAAACACACCTCAACAGCAAAGACAGACACAGGCTTAGAATTAAGGGTTGGGAAAAGATTTTCCAGTCAAACAGTCCTAAGAAACAAGTACGGGTTTCATTTCTAATATCTAACAAAGTAGACTTTAAGCTAAAAGCAATTAAAAGGGACCAAGATGGTCACTACTTATTCATCACAGGAAAAATTGGTCAAGAGGAGATTTCAATCTTACATATTTATGCCCCTAATATAAGGGCACCTACTTATATAAAAGTAACACTTCTAAAGCTCAAATCCCACATCAATTCTTACACCCTAATAGTGAGAGACTTCAATACTCCAATATCAACCATGGATAGATCAACCAGAGTCGCAACAGAGAAATAAGGAGTCTAAAAGAGGTTATAATACAAATGGATTTCATAGATACCTACAGAACCTTCTACCCAAAGGCAAAGAAATATACATATTTCTCAGCTCCTCATGGAACTTTCCCCAAAATTGACCACATAATTGGTCATAAAGCAAATATCAATAGATACAAAAAATGGAAATAATCCCTTGTAACATATGGGACCACCAGGGCATAAGTTAGAGTACAACAATATCAAAACACAAAGAAAGCCTACCAACTCATGGAAACTAAACATCACTCAGCTGAACCATCTCTGGGTCAAGGAAGAAATTAAGAAAGAAATCAAAGTCTTCCTAGAATTCAATGAAAATGAATCTACAATGTATCCAAACTTGTGAGACACAATGAAAGCAGTCTTAAGAGGAAAATTCATAGTGCTAGATGCCTATATGAAAAACCTAGAGAAATCCCACACTAGAGACCTAACAGCACAGCTGAAATCCTTAGAACAATTAGAAGCGAACTCACCTAGAAGTTGTAGACAACAGGAAATAAACTTAGAGCTGAAACAAATACAGTTGAAACAAAAAGAACAATACAAAGAATCAATGAATCTAAGAGTTGGTTCTTTGAGAAAGGTAACAAGATAGATAAGCCCTTAGCCAAACTAATCAAAAAATACCGAGAGAGTGTTCAAATCAACAAAATCAGAAATGAAAAGTGAGACATAACAACAAACCCCCAGGAAATACAGAGAATTATCAGATCACACTTTGAAAATCTTTATTCCACAAAAATGGAAAACCTAGAAGAAATGGACTGCTTTCTGGACAGGTCCCATCTACCAAAATTAAATGAAGATCAGATTACTTACCTAAACAGGCCTATAAGCCTTAAGGAAATTGGAGCTGTCATTAAAAACCTCCCCCGAAATAAAAGCCCTGGTCCAGATGGTTTAAGTGCTGAATTCTACCAGACATTTAAAGAAGAATTACTACCGTTACTACTCAAACTATTTCACACAGTAGAAATTGAAGAAATATTGACAAATTCCTTTTATGAGGCCACAATCACTCTAATACCAAAGCCACTCAAAGACACAACAAAGAAGGAGAATTACAGACAAATTTCCCTCATGAATATTGATGCGAAAATTCTCAACAAAATTTTGGCAAACCATATACAACAATGTATAAAAGATATCATCCGCCAAGACCAAGTAGGCTTCATCCCAGAAACACAGGGCTGGTTTAACCTATGAAAAACAGTAAATGTTATCAATCATATAAACAAACTAAAGGAACAAAACCACATGATCATATCCTTAGATGCTGAAAAAGCCTTTGACAAAATCCAACACTCCTTTATGATTAAAGCCCTGGAGAGATCAGGAATATAGGGAGAATACCTAAATATAATAAAGGTGATTGACAAGAAGCCGATAGCCAGTATCAAACTTAATGGAGAAAAACTTAAAGCAATCCCACTAAAGTCAGGAACTAGACAAGGATGTCCTCTCTCCCCTTATCTACTCATTAGAGTTCTCCAAGGTTTAGCTAAAGCAATAAGGGAACGAAAATAGATTAAGGGCATTAAAATTGGAAAAGAAGAAGTGAAGCTATCTCTACTTGCAGATGATATGATTGTATACATAAGTGACCCACAAAATTGTACCAAGGAACTACTACAGCTGATAAACACCTTCAGCAAAATAGCAGGATACAAGATTAACTCAAAGAAATCAGTAGCCCTTCTATAAACTAAAGATAGAAGAGCTGAAAAAGAAATAAGGGAAACATTACCCTTCATAATAGCTGCAAATAGTATTAAATACCTTAGAGTAACTATAACCAAAGAAGTAATAGACCTATTGGACAAAAATTTTAAATTACTGAAGAAAGAAATTGAAGAGGATATCAGAAAATGGAAAGCTCTCCCATGTTCCAGGATTGGTAGGATCAACATAGCAAAAATGGCAATTCTACCAAAGGCAATCTACAGGTTCAATGCACTGCCCATCAAAATCCCAACACAATATTTTTTGGACCTTGAAAGAACAATACTCAATTTCATTTGGAATAACAGGAAAGCCAGCATTGCCAAAACAATTTTACTCAACAAAAGAACCTCAGGAGGTATCACCCATCCCTGACTTCAAGTTATACTATAGAGCTACAGTAATAAAAACAGCCTCGTACTGGCATAAAAACAGACTTGTGGACCAATGGAATAGAATTGAGGATTCAGACATTAACCTAAAAACCTATGAACACCTGATCTTTGACAAAGACCCCAAAACATTCAAATGAAAAAAGATAGTATATTTAACAAATAGTGTTGGCATAGCTGGATGGAAGTGTGTAGAAAAATGCAAATAGATCTGAGATTTTCACCCTACGCAAAACTCAAATCCAAGTGGATCAAAGACCTCAACTTAAGCCCAGTCACTTTGAACTTGATAGAAAAGAAAGTGGGAAATACACTTCTACAAATTGGTACAGGCGCCCACATCCTAAATATAACACCAGTGGCACAGACACTAAGACCAACAATCAATAAGTGGGATCTCCTGAAGCTAGGAAGCTTCTGCAAAGCCAAGGACACTGTCAATAGGGCAAATCGACAGCCTACAGAATGGGAAAAGATTTTCACCAACCCTACAAGTGATGGAGGACTGATCTCTAAGATATAAAAAGAGCTAAAGAATCTAGAGACCAAAAACTTGAATAACCCAATCAAAAAATGGGGTACAGATCTAAAAAGGGAATTCTTAGGAGAGGAACTTCGAATGGCTGAATGGCACCTGAAAAAGTGCTCTTCATCTTTAGTCATCAGAGAAATGCAAATCAAAACAACTTAGAGATACCACCTAACACCTGTTAGATTGGCTAAGATAAAAGGCACAGATGACAGCCTATGTTGGAGAGGATGCAGAGCACAGGCAACACTCCTCCATTGTTAGTGGGAGTGTAAGCTTATTCAGTCACTTTGGAATGCAATATGGCAGTTTCTCAGAAAATTGAGAATCAATCTCCCCAAGGACCCAGCAATACCACTTCTGGGTGTATACCCTAAAAAGGCCCATTCACACTCTAAAGGTATTAGCTCAACTATGTTTATAGCAGCATTATTTGTAATAGCAAGAACCTGGAAACAACCTAGATGTCCTTCAACTGAAGAATGAATTAACAAACTGTGGTACATCTACACAATGGAATACTACTCAGCAGTAAGAAAAAATGATATCCTAAAATTCGCAGGCAGATGGATGGATTTGGAGAATATCCTCCTCAGTGAGGTATCACAAACTCAGAAAGATAAGCAGGGGATGTTCTCACTCATTAGTGGTCTATAAACATACAGACAAACAAGAAAAAAGCCAAGCATGCCCAAGCTGCAAACCACAACCACTGAACAGCTTGGGATCAGAAACACCCTGGACTGAACCTTCGGATTCCACTCCAACTATAGGAACTCCTGACTCACTCTTGAGGGAGGGGGGACAAAACTGGATTTGGCCAGGGGTGGAGACTGATCCAAGCATTATTGGGTCAGTGGGACCATAGGACTGTCTTCTCCCTGCCCAGGGGATGGGGAGTTGCAGAGAAGAAAAATGACCTGATGTGGTGAGAGGAGGAAGGGACCTTGAATAAGGATATACAGGGATGGAAAAAAAAAATTCAGTTGGAAAGCTGAACACAAAGTAAATATATGTGCAGCAATCTTATTTGCATTATCACCCTTGATAAGTCATGCTTGTGATTTTTATCTTCTTTATGGTTATTGTTAACTTTTCAGCATTTTAAATTCATTTTACTGTTTTTTTTGATAAATACAAAATAAATAAAAAGAAGAAAAAAAAAAAGCAAGTATTTAAACTCCTGAGTCATATGTCTTCACATCCACTGTGGAGTACTTTGCAAACCAAATTCACATTTTACGTATATTGACAATACTGTGAATATGCTTCATGATACATCATCTTAATCATTATATTTCTGCTCAGTTTTATCATATTATCAGATCAACAATAATATTTTTAACAAAACTTAAAGCCAAGCATAATAATATACTTGTAGTCCTATCACTTAGAGAAGCAAAGACAAAAATATGTAATTTTAAGACAAAATTACTTACAGAATTTCAGAATGGGTAATAATTGAGATTATAAGACTAGTGCTCAGTAAGTTAAAGATGATGATGATTATATTGATCACAATGATGATTATCTAGCTTTAAATAACTTGCATAAGTTAATTTAAGATATTTTAACATAAGTTAAAAATATCAAACCTGCAGCATCATCTTTCATTTATTTAAGGCCCAAGAGAAAATAGAGATAGGTTAATATTGCACAGAGAACTTATATAGAATGGACTGAAAACCTGTCTGTGGATTTTCAGAAGGTGAGTACAGTCACAGAATTGAACAGCAGCTCAGGAGTTTGAGAATGCTGTTTTACTCTAATGTTGGGGTAAACCAGAAGAAACATTATCTTAGTAAATTCAGCATAGCATACTATGCTTTGAAATACATTGGCATCCAAGCTTAACTCAGAAATTCTTCCATTATTATGCTAATTCAAATATCAACAATATTATTATACTAAACTTTAATGTTTTGCAGTATAGAAACTTATTTCTAAGATTAGACTTATTTCCAGTGAATGTGTAAACTAAGCCTGCAGAGAAATTAAAGTACAAAAGTTAAATATGTAAAATAAAATATCAAAGTACAGACACACATAAGTCATCAATTAAAAAAGAGATAAAATAATTGAAATAGTGAAATTACATAGCGACAATTTTTATAATTGGTAGCTATAGGTAGAGACAATTTTGTTTTCTAATAATACTATTATTTTAGTTGTAAAATTAAAATGTAAATTACTTTAGAATTTTTTATATAATGTTTACAAATAGCTATATAAATATTCTAACAGCTGAGAATTATAAAAATTCCTTTTTAATAAATTACTTCCATGGGTTAGAAATTATTTATGAAGAAAAGGAACATGGGCCCATAGGTTTTAGTCAGTGAACTAAGATGAAAAATCATAAACATTTGGAAAACATATAATTTAAATATATTTTGTATCTGCATAATAGTTATCTTAAAAGTAAAATTTCAGGCAAATAATTTTCTAAGAATAATGTGTTTTTTTTGAGATAAGCTTTCTCTGTACATAGCCCTGGATACCCTGGAACTCCATTCACCAGTCTAGTTACAGGCTCACACAATCTGCCTGCCTCTGTCTTCTAAGTGCTTGAATTAAAAGTCTGTGTCACCCTGCTTGCTTAACAAAATAAAATTCTAAAAATGTTCATGAGCTTACAAATAAGTAACATAAAAATGTCCTTCACCAAAGGAACAGAAAATAAATTGTATTTGTAAACACTAGAAAAAAAAAGTCCTTTAGAAAAAAATGATAGTTTATTTTTAGTCTCACCTGACTATTCAGTCTTTCTTGCTTGCTTCTTTATCTTCCTTCATACGTCAAAAAAAAAAAAAAAATCATAGAGATAGGGGGAAGAATAGAAAGAAGATAAAGAAGAGGATAAATTTTAGAGTTAGTACAGTTTCTTCCTCATTTTTACAACAGACCTTGAGTTTTTCTCTACTGTTCTGGTTTTTTAACTTACCACTGCAAAAAGGATCCTGTAAAAGCACACTCTATTTGTCCTAAAGTTTACTCTGTGAAATTGAGATTTAAAACACCCAATTCAAGACCCAGAAACAAAGTTGGTATATGTTCACTGCAGCAGAGTCAACATGCTTGTATTTTTAAGAGATTCCCATGAATTTATGATTCTATTCTGATGCATTTCCAATCCTATCATCTTTTTAATTATATAACCTCTAAATACATGCATAAACAATTTTATATTCCTCAGTAATGTTTAGGAAAGTTTTCAAATTTTTATTTAAAAAGTACAAAGTAATAAATTGCAACTGAGACATTTTTCCAACTAATGCAAAAGGGAATGTTTTCATATGTTTCCTTACCAAAGAAGATAAAAGGAGTATTCATATTTTAGCAAGGCACTTTCAGAAATATGTGTTGATATGTTCCATTTGGCATTCCCAGTTTGGAGAATCAAATTTCTCATTTTTGTTTTGAGTACACCAACATGGTATACAAGAAACCCTTAGGAAAAAAATCAAAATAAAATCTATCATAGAAAGGTTCTAAAATATACATATGAACATTTATTTAAAAGTTCAAATGAAGTCACACAATAATTCTGTGACAAGTCCTACCAAAGAAATACTGGCTAAAAATGTTTATTGCCAAGAAAAGGCTACCTGTTTTAGAGTTTTTGGTGAATACAGTCCATTTGACCCCAAACATAACACATATTGCCTTTGTTTTTGATATTCTCCAAAAAGAAATTGACAGTATAATTGTGTGGATGAAAAATATAATACAATTATCATGGAGAAATTAAGCTGCTACTAAATTGGAGCTCCATTTCCAAGGTTTAACTTTGTTAGGGATGAAAGATGCTATGTGTATATACTAGAAGGAAAAAAAATACAATTCTACTAATATAAAAACTCTAATCTACAATAGTAAGCAATGTATCAAGCAAAATGTATATATATTTGTATTACATATATATGTATACATATACAAAAGTAAAGTAGTGGCATGGATGCTCTGGGTGTAGTCAAGTACTTTGGGATTAGATTTAAGGCCTAATGTATTAGGAGTCATCCTTGACAGTAATCAGGGTAAAGAAACTGTAACTAAATATGACATAGGTTGTTAGTTCTCTGGTGTGGGATTTCTCTCAGTTTTTCATATAGGCATCTAGTGCTATGAATTTTCCTCTTAAGAATGCTTTCATTGTGTCCCACAAGTTCGGCTTCATTGTGACTTCATTTTCTTTATATTCTAGGAAGATTTTAATTACTTTCATAATTTCTTCCTTTACCGAGAGGTGGTTAAGTTGAGTGATGTTTAGTTTCCATGAGTTGGTAGGTTTTCTGTGTTTTTTGATGCTGTTGAATTCTAACTTTAGGACCTAGTGGTCTGATATGATACTAGGAATTGTTTCCATATTTTTGTATCTGTTGATATTTGCTTTATGACCAATTACAGCACAGCTGAAAGCTTTAGAGTAATTAGATGCAAACTCACAAAGAAAGAGTAGACAACATGAAACAATCAAACTTACAGCTGAAATCAATACAATTGAAACAAAAAGAACAATATAAAACAATATCAATGAATCAAAGAGTTAGTTCTTTGAGAAAGTAAACAAGATACATAAACCCTTATTCAAACTAACCAAAAAGCAGTGAGAGAGAGTATCCAGCAAAAACAGATATGGAAAGGGGGATATAAAACAAACCACCAGGAAATCCAGAGAATTATCAGGTCATACTTTGAAAATCTATACGCCAAAAAAATGGAAAACCTAGAAGAAATGGACAACATTTTGGAAAGGTACCATTGACCAAAATTAAACCAAGATCAGATCAAATATCTAAACAAACATATAACCCCAAGGAAATTAAAGCTGTCATTAAAAGCCTCCCAAATAAAAAATGCCCAGGTTCATATGGTTTCTGGGTAGAATTTTATCACACATTCAAAGAAGAACTTTTACCAATACTCCTTAAACTGTTTCACACAGTAGAAACTGAAGGAATATCGCCAAACTCTTTTTATAAGGACACAATTACCCTAATACCCAAGCCACTGAAAGATGCAACACAGAATGAGAATTACAGACCAATTTCACTCATTATTATTGATGCTAAAATTCTCAAGAAAATCTGGCAAACTGTATACAATATATAAAAAATATCATCCATCACAATCAAGTAGGCTTCATTACAGAAATTCAGGGATGGTTCAACATATGAAAAACTGTAAATGTCATCCACAATATAAACAAACTGAAGAAAAAAATGTGATCATGTCCTTAGATGATGAAAAAACTTTTGACAAAATACAACACTCCTTTATGATATAAGTCTTGGAGAGATCAGGAATATAGGGAAAATTTCTAAATATAATAAAGGTGATTTATAAGAAGCTGACAGCCAACATCAAACTTAATAGAGAAAAACTCAAAGCAATCCCACTAAAATCAGGAACTAGACAAGGCTGTCCTCTCCCCGCTTATCTATTCATTATAGTTCTCAAAGATTTAGCTAAAATAATAAGAGAACGAGATTAAGGGAATACAAATTAGAAAACAGGATGTGAAACTATCTCTATTTGCAGATGATATGTTTGTATACATAAATGATCCAAAAATTTCTACCAGGGAATTTCTACAGCTGATAAACACCTTCAGCAATGTAGCAAGATACAAGATTAACTTAAAGAAATAGGTAGCCCTCCTATACACTAAAGATAAAAGGGATGAAAAAGAAATAAGGGAAACTTCACCTTTTTTAATAGCTACAAATAACATCAAATACCTTGAAGTAACTATAACCAAAGAAGTAACAGATATTTGGCAAAATTTTAAGTCACTGAATAAAAAAATTGAAGAGGATATCAGAAAATGGAAAGATCTTCTATGTTCCCGGATAGGTAGGTTCAACATAGTAAAAATGGCAATTCTACCAAAAGCAATCTACAGATTAAACAATTTTGCTCAAAAAGAACATCAGGAGGCATCACCATCACTGACTTCAAGTTATACTATATAGCTACAGTAATAATAAAAGATTGGTACTGGCATAAAAACAAAATTGTGGATCAATGGAATAGAACTGAGGATCCAGGCATTAGCCCAAGAACCTATGAACACCTGATCTTCGACAAAGACAGCCAAAATATTCAACAGAGAAAAGATAGTATATTTAACAAATTGTGTTGGCGTAGCTGGATGGTAGTGTGTAGAAAAATGCAGACAGATCGAAGCTTGTCACCCTGCACAAAACTCAAATCCAAGTAGATCAAAGACCTCAACATAAACCCTGCCACACTGAACTTGATAGAAAAGAAAGTGGGAAATACCCTCCAAGTATTGACAGAGGTTACCACTTTCTAAATATAACACCAGTAGCACAGACACTAAGAACAAAAATCAGTAAGTGGGACCTCCTGAAACTGAGAAGGTTCTGTACAGCCAAGAGCACATTCAATAAGACAAAACGACAGCCTACAGAATGAATGGGAAAAGATTTTCACCAACCCTACAAATGACAGAGGACTGATCTCTAAAATATATAGAGACCTCAAGAAACTAGAGCCCAAAACCTTGAAAAACCCAATCAAAAAATGGGATTCAGAACTAAGAAGGGACTTCTCAGCAGAAGTACTACAAATTTCTGAAAGGCGCTTGAAAATGTGTTCAGCATCTTTAGCCATCAGAGAAATGCAAATCAAAACAACTTTGAGATACCACCTGACCACTGTCAGATTGGCTAAGAGAAAAGACACAGATGACACCCTTTGCTGGAGAAGATGTGGAAGGAGGTGAACACTCCTCCAGTGGTGGTAGGAGTGTAAGTTTGTTCAGCCCTTCTGGAATGCAATATGACAGTTTTTCAGAAAACTGGAAATCCACCTCCCCAAGGATCCAGCAATATCGCTACTGGGCACATGCCCTAAAGATGCACATTCACACTGCAAAGGGATTAGCTTAACTATATTCATAGCAGCATTATTCATAATAGCAAAAACCTGATAAAAAAAAAACCTAGATGCTCATCAACTGAGCAATGGATTAACAAACTGTAATACATCTACACAGTTTAGTACTACTCAGCAGTAAGAAATAATGATATCCTAAAATTTGCAGACAAATGGATGGATTTGGAATATATTCTCCTGAGCGAGGTCTCACAAACACAGTAGGATATGTAGGGGATATACTCACTTATTAGTGGACCTTAAGCAAAAGCATTAATATTTCATTAAAAGAGGGAAAATATTTAGCATTAATAAATTCTTGGATCTTACATTGATACTATTTGGAACCAGTATCCATCTATATTTGGTCTCCTAAAGTTCCACTGAATTTGCTACTTTGCCATTGTTGGTGGGAGTGTAAGCTTGTTCAGCCACTTTGTAATGCAGTATGACAGTTTCCTAGAAAATTGAGAATCAGTCTCCCCAAGGACCCAACAATACCACTTCTGGGTGTATACCCTAAAGACACACAGTCATACTCCAAAGGCATTAGCTCAACTATGTTCACAGCAGCATTATGTGTAATAGCAAGAACCTGGAAACAACCTAGATGCCCCTCAACTGAAGAATGGATTAACAAACTGTGGTACATCTACACTATGGTGTACTACTGAGCAGTAAGAAAAAAAAATGATATCCTAAAATTTTCAGGCAAATGGATGAATTTGGAGAATATCCTCCTGAGTGAGGTCTCACAAATCTAAAAAGATAATTATGGCATGTACTCACTCATTATTGGACTCTAAACAAAAAGGAAAAATCAAAGCATTTCCATGCTGCAAACCACAACCACTGAACAGTTTGGGATGAGAAACACCTTGGACTGACCCCTGGGATCCCACTCCCCCTAGAGGAACACCTGACTCAGTCCTGATGTTGGCTGGAGATAAGTGGATTTGCCAGGAGTTGAGGCTGAACTAAGCAATATTGGGAACTAGCCACCTTGGAATCCCCTGTCCATGGCGGGCGGGGGCGATGGAGATATCTGGAGAAGAAGAAAGAATGACCTGATGTGGTGGGAGGTGAAAGGTACCTTGATTAAGGATACACAGGGATATAAAATGTGACTTCTTGGGCTGCAGAATCCCAGCACTCTCTGGGGCAGGGGCAGGTGGACGCAGTCCCTGACCACTTCCACGGCTCCTGCTGAGGGAAACCCCGCCACGACCTCGAACTGAGAAAAGCAACTGCTGGGGTCTCCGAGGGGTGGATTCGGACCCCGCCCAGAGGTCAGGAGGGGGCTAGAGGCCTCAGTGCCTTTATCCCAGCCTGGGAGGGAGAGTTCAGCTCCCATTGTTGCTGGTTCCACTTCCAGGACCCAGCGCTGGCTGCAGAATCCCAGCGCTCTCTGGGGCAGGGGCAGGTGGACGCTGTCCCTGACCA
>PVIH01030288.1:0-12386 GCA_004025045.1 Sigmodon hispidus | reverse complement strand
AATATATAATTGCCCTATTTTACATGTGTTTACCTCTGTCTAAAATATTTTGCACATTGATATATATTAAGTACATTGTCATTTCCATAATGCAATTTCTACCTCTAATTATTTATAATAGTCATAACATTTATTATACTATACACACAAGTTGTTTTATATAAATCTGTTTAGATATATTTTTATATATAATGATATATAATTAAGATATTGTTGTCATTTGATAAAAAATATATATTTTAGTCAATTTTCCTAAGATTGTTATACTTAAAATTATTTATAAGAGCTATACACTCATTTTAAAATGCCTATTTTTACAATGTTAGCCTCACTTTCTTGGTTCTTGGTTGATTAAGATTACAAATTATGGTTACTCAAATTTATCACCTAAAAGTCAAAATACTCAGCTTTTTCAAAAACATGTTAAAATACACCCAATAGATAAGTGTCTTCAACCACTTCATAGACCAAAAAAATATGACATTCAAAATTTTGTTATCTCAAATTTGGCCTTAAAAGACATGACAACTCCTGACATCACCATTTCTTTCTCAAAGTAGTGTTAAACATCACAGACATCTTACAAAAAAATTGTCTTGTTTAATAAATAATGGCCTGAGAGACAAAAAGACTACACTTGCCCCTACTGCTGTCAGCGTACTCACTGTCCAAAATAGACCTACAAGATAAAAAAATAGAGACTGCCAAAGCCTGCTTAGCCAAGATAAGACGGTCCTACCAAAAAATACCCTACTTCTATAAAAACTTGTCAAATATCCTAGGCCAGTAACCACAAAGATAGATGCTCCCGCTATACAAAAAAGTAATAGATGACTGTCCAAATAGTTAACTGACGTTGTCTTCTCCTAAATTCTAAAAGTTACTTCATGCTTCCAACTTTAAATATATATTTTCCTTCTCAGGTCTTGACGGTGTTAAAGATTAAATAGTTGAGGTTGTTATTCCTTCACATTTCAACAAAGACAGTCAAGTGTTAAAACTCTATTGTTTAAGATAAACAGCCTTAAAACAATCCCTATACATTTTCTCATATCAACATTTTAGATATTAAATTATACTTTGTAGTTGTTGTTTGTTAGCAATAGTTTGACCTCACTTATGTTAGTACCTTCTCTTTCCCAGACACTGTCTTATAATGATCCCTATAATATATAGTTTTATACCTAGTTTAAAACCTTCCTATTTAAACAAAACAGAGAGATGTAGCAAAAAAATCAAAAACTATATATATAAACGATCGTGTCATAAGACTAGAGATGAGCGGGGTGTAGTTAAATAAAAAGATTCCAAAAATAGACCTTTGAGAAAAAAGACCAAGACAAAAAGTCATCATTCTCTTGCGAGAGTTCCCCAACCGAGTGCACAGTTCGGGCCAGCTGCCCGAGAGTTCAGACGTATGGCGTAGACATAAAAAATCTTCCTTAAAGAGGCTCCGGCGTGCTACAACCTCATCCTGTCATCTTCTCTTAAAACCGACTCTGTTTTGTAAGCGATTTTCACAAAATAAACCCCATTTAAAACATATCTCAGAGCGAGTTTATACCGCGATATTTGCCCATTGTTTCCTCAATTCACTTTTGGCTAATTCTTGGTTGCCTCTTAGTGAGTTGTTGGTCTGACGGTTCTTAAACAGGGTTGGCTCCTCTCATGAGGTTGCAGTGCTATGATGCCAACTATGGTCTCTACAGGCTGTGTACTGATGAAGCTGTTCCCCTTCTCCAGGCCTGGGTTTGAAGAGGGAAGTTTCTTCTTGGCCTGAAGTAGGGATAATACTCATCTGTGACTTTCCAATTGTGTGCCTAGGGGCTTAGCTACCCCTATGCTGTAGCACTGCTATGATGCCAGCCATGGTCTGAGCAGACTGTGTCCTGCCAAAGTTGTTCCCTGTCTTAGGGCCTGTGTTTAGGAAGCAGAAGTCACCACCACTTGACCTGAAGTGAGATTACATATATAAAAAGTTTTCTAACATTGCTATCAACATTGCTTTACAAATTTTGACTTGTCAAAGGGCTCAGTAATACAGAATTTGCCCAGCATATATTTGATTTGATTAAATTAAATTTGATTTAAATTGGAATTTAAAAAGCAAGAAAAACTAATATTAACAATAAATAACAATAATCAAATGCATTGTTTATTTAAGTGTAAAGAGTAAGATTCATGTTTAAATAACCGTATATTACATTTAATTATGTAATTTGCATAGGGGCATGTATAATAGAATAATAAACTTTTAAAAATTATTACTGACTATGTATTGGTTCTACCAGGTTTTTCTTTCTGCTAATATCTGTCCAAGAGTCAGTAAAGATTTTCTCACTTTTTAAGTCAGCACAATGAATTGGGAACATCTGTTCCTTATTAATTAAGTTCAGTTAATGTTAGTCAGAATTGATCTGATTCTTCCAGACTCTCAAGAGTTTTTTTTTTTCATTTACCTTTACAATGCATAAAACTTGGAGATATTTGAAACCTAATGTGTAATTGCTGAATTGACATTAGATTTGTGGAGACTTAAACGAGCATTATAGAAGATTTGAGTCCTGATTGACCATCTGAGGGTTTTAAGTGAGACATGTTATACCAGCAAAGCTGAAAGCATCAGGAATGCTTATCCATAATTCCAATTCAAAAGCCATCTGGAGATTTTAGAAAAATCACACAGAAAACTGTGCTTATTTTTAGTAAATATTATGTAATTTCTTGCTTTATGACAGAGAATTTGTCTGAGGCAATTCTATCTAATGCATTTTTTATTTTCATGGCCCCAGTAATGTTGTTGCATATTCATAAATTCCTGAAACAAGTATTTATCCTGAAAGTATTTCTGTGGTGTGTATGTGTGTATGTGCACATTCACGTGTGTAAGTGCAAACACACACACACACACACACACACACAGACAAGTACTCATGTAACTACACTTAAATGTGAGTGAGCATGCACATGTTGTTAGAGATTAAGAATAGAGTTTCACTCATGCTAGGCTCATTCTACCTCTTATTCACAAACAACCTAGAATATTCCATGTTTTTAAAATGCATTTATTTCTGTTTGTATTAGAAAACATTTGGTTGAATATGGAATTTGGGATGTTTAGCTCCCTGTCTTTCTTGCAGCCACACATCTTTCACAATCTCTGTGAAAACCCACTCCTTCAATATCAAGATGGCCCACTAATGTCCAGCCAATAACCTATGACCACTCATAGAAGGGAAGCACAAAAAAAGAAATTAGCATTTATCTATCTCATAGTGAATTTACTTCTGTAAAAGAATGCTTGCAGAAGTAGGTCTATGAAACAATTCCTGGTAGAATCTATACATACAAAGATAAGAGGATGGAAAGAACAGGATGTTACTTAAGAGATGAAGGAGTCCTGGCTATTATAATTCAAAGACTTAGAGAAGAGAAGGAGTGGGGAGTGATGATAATGATAATCATGAAGAAGAAATTATCTCTTTCACCTACATATTGTTCTAATACCCAGAAATGAAACATCTGCCTCCTTTAGAGGCCATCTTGGATGCCATGATTGTAGGGTTATAATCAAAACATTGACTCCTGTGTTGACTAATCCTTGGATTTAAATATTATCTATCTGTATTTTAAATTTTGGTCTTTGTTCATTTATGGAAGTCTGTCAGAATATTTGTTTTGTGGGTTTTTTTTGGAACTATCAATTTCTCCCTTAAACTTGCTCTATTATCCAATGATGTATACTGCTCTAATTTAGGTAATGGATTTCTACTTATCCTGTGGAGGTTATTTCCCCACTGTTGATGGATATAATTTAAACTTTCTTAGCTTTCAGATCTAATTTTTAGGGGCTTCCAAGAGAAGCCCAGAGAGGCATTTCCTGAAGATAAAGGGTTGTCTTGTCTGTTTCTTGTGGACCTACACTTATTAGTCCAATGTTGGCCTTTGCCACATCTTCTGTATAACCCAGAAGATAGTGATCTATTTAAATCATTCCCAACATGAACATTATTCTCACAAGTATCTTGCATACAATTCCTTTTTATATGGTCTGGTTTACCAAAATTAAAGCAAGTGATGCCATAATTTATCATCTTAACATTGGTAATGGCTTGGCCTATCCAATTCTTTTTATTACAATGGACAGATTCAGCATGGATTGCATACTAAATTCATTTCTCTATAAGTGCAGATCTGAACTTTAGTGGTATAAGCATTCTCTTACATTCCAGGTTAGCATAGTCAAAGGCCAAAGAAAGTACTAATTGCTTCCTAACTTCTGGATTCCATACTGCTTTATGTAAAACTTTGGTTATCCTATTCAGAAAGTCAGTATAAAGTTATTTTAAGCCTTGTCTGATCTTGGAATATGACTCAACTTTTGTCCTGGGTCTAAAATCTTTTCACAAGCATTCAATACAACAGCATGGCACAACAACAATGTATATTCATTGTAAGTAGCCTGAACCTTTACATCAGCAAATAAACCTTCAGCAAGAAATTGGACTTAAGAAATGCAGAAGTCCATAATTTTCCACTATAGTTCTGTGGTCCCAACCTCCTCCTTAAGCTAATTTCTCCATTGTTAATGTTGGCTATAGTCCAATACAACAACTTTTAATTGTATCCAAACATTAAGAGTTATTCTGTTTTTTTGTTGACCATGTGTTCAGAATTGGTTTTACATAAGTGGAGTGGATTCTGTGGAGTAATATGGCTTCCTTTATATCCTTTATATCTCTCATATGGATTGTCACATAATTGTACTCTAAAAATCCCTATGCATGTTGTTTGTCTGAATCATAACTAGCTAAAATATCAGTGGAGAAGGGGGTATCCATTTCATGTTTAACACCTTAGGCAGAACCTCCTCATTAGCATAATATTTCATAATAGGATGTCTTAAATTGCTCAGGGTAGATAGTGTCTTAATAGTCTTCTCCAGTATTGCAACATGGTCCTCCTATTTCTGAAGCATAGAGGCCATTTGTTTATCTGGGGACTCAGTTTTTTTGAATAGTCAATCTTTCTAATGCCCTATAGAATCAGCAATTTTATTCTCATCATTAACATAAATAATAAGTTTCTTATTCTTATTAATAACTTAAATTCAGGACTTCTCTTGTATGTATTCTCTTAATATAAATATTAAGAATTCTCTTAATATTTATGTCCAAGGAAGAAGTTCTATCTGAAAGTTTGTTATAAACAATTTCTGGAAAATTAATTTTGCTTTTCAATTTATTGGCTGTACTTTTTATATTACACACTTTAGACAGCAATTATTCATTCATAAACTTTAAATCATCTATCAAATGCTCACTCCTAGATTTTAAAATTATCCATCATGCTATTTATCATTTTATATTTAGAATGAGTATCAGGCCATTTTATTTAAAATATAAAATATATATAGAATCAAACCAAAAAGTAATAGGACTGAGGAATTGAAGCCCTCAAAAATATACTCATGCAAGAAATTCTCAATTATAACAATAAAAAAAGAACATAAAATCTTGAGAAGTCAAATTTTCAGCCATTATGGGGGAAAATATATATCCAGTTACCCCAAACCACATGTAATGACAACATTTAGCCAGTAGATGTAGTAGCTGCATGCAATGTCTTGCTTCCCAATGCTCAGCGGGACCAAGCAGTTTCCCATTAAAAGACTGAATTGCAAGAGAACCAAGGACTTTGAAAATCAGACCCTGTCCAGAGGTTAGCAAGTTCCAGTGCCTGATCACCGTTCCAGAAAGTTGCTCTCAAGGACCAGGGTCAGTCTGTAGAGTCTGATCCCAGACTCTCCTTAGCAGACAGGACTAGGGTTTGGCTGTGAGGGGCTCCTCCATCCACATCTAAAAGAGGGGACCTTGCAGGGCCGGCCCTGCCTCCAACTCCATCAGCAGAGAAGAACTGAGGACTTTGAATTTCAGACCCTGTCCAGAGCAGAGTCAGAGATCTATCAGTCCCCTTGCTCAGAGAAGACTGGAGACACAAAAGCCAACTTGCCACAACTGACTAGGAGTGGCCTAATCGTGAACCACTGAAAACATGGGAAGATGCCAGTGCAGAATAAATAACTTAATATAAAGAGCAACAAGGCAATATCAGAAGAAACTGGTAATTCTACAACTACAAGATGTGAACAAAGCAATGGAGAGAAAGCAGAAGGAAACAATTGTAAAAATACCATTATAAAGATTATTGAAGCCTTCAAAGACTTAAAAAATCCCTTAAAGAAATAGAAGAAAATACAAAAAAAAAAATGGAGGAGATAAATCCTTGAAAGAAAATGAAGAAAAGGTAAACTAAAAAATGAAAGAAACATTACATGAACTAAAAACTGAAATAGAAGCAATAAAAAAGCATAAAATGAGGCAAAGATGGAAATAGAAAATCTGAAGAAAAGAGCTGGAACTACAGATACAAGCATAACCAACAAAATCAAAGACATAGAAGAGAGAATTTCTGGAGTGGAAGATTCAGTAGTCGAATTAGACACATGAGTCAAAGAAGATACTAAAACCAAAAAAGCCATAACACAAAATATTCAGGAAACCTGAGATTCCATGAAAAGACCTAATTGAAAATAATAGGAACAGACAAGGAGAAGAATACCAGCTCAAAGGCACAGAATGTACTCAATAAAATCATAGAAGCAAATTTTCCTAACTTAAAGAAGGAAATGCCTATAAAGATACAAGAAGCTTACAGAACACCAAATAGATATTACCCCCAAAAAATGTCCACTTGCCACATAATAACGAAGCCACAAAACATACAGAACAAAGAAAAAAATTTAGGAGCTGCAAAAGAACAGGGCCAACTTATTTATAAAGGCAGACAAATCAGAATAACACCTGACTATTAAATGGAAAAGATGAAAGAAAGAAGGGCTTGGTCACAAGTTATACAGATACTAAAAGAGCATGGCTGCCAACCTAGACTACTATACCCAGCAAAATTAATGATCACCATAGATGAAGTAAACAAGATATTTCATTACAAAGTCAGATTGAAACAATACCTGACTACCAATCCGGCCCTCCAGAAAGCATTAGAGAGAAAACTACAACCTAAGGATCCCAGATACACCCATGAAACCAAAAACAATCAATAATCCCACAGGAGAAAAGCCCAGAGAAAGAAATTACATACAAGGTACCACCAATAATAGCAGGAAATTTCTATCAGTGATTACTAATATCACTTAATATCACTAGACTCAACCCACCTATAAAAAGACAAACACTAACAAGATGGATACAAAAACAGAAGCCATCCTTCTGCTCTATATAAGAAATACACCTCTACCACAAAGACAGACACAGGCTCAGAGTAAAGAGTTGGGAAAAGATTGTCCATTCAAATGGCCCAAAGAAACAAGCTGGGGTTGCCATCCTAATATCTAACAAAGTAAACTTTAAGTTAAAAGCAATTAAAAGAGACCACGATGGTATTACTTATTCATCTCAGGAATAATTGGTCAATAGGAGATTTCAATCCTGAATATTTAGGCCCCTAATATAAGGGCACCTACCTGTGTAAAAGAAACACTGCTAAAGCTCAAATCCCACATCAGGTCTCACACCCTAATAGTGGGAAACTTCAATACCCCAATTTCATTCTTGGATAGGACAACCAGAGTCTCAACAGAGAAATAAGGAGTCTGAGGTTATGATGCAAATGGATTTAATAGATATCTACAGAAGCTTCCACCCAAATGCAAAGGAATATACATATTTCTCAGCTCCTCATGGAACTTTCTCTATAATTGACCACATAATTGGTCATAAAGCAAATATCAACAGATGCAAAAAAATGGAAATAATCCCTTGTATCATATCAGACCACCAGGGCCTAAAGTTAGAGTTCCACAGTATCAAAAATCACAGAAAGCCTACCAACTAATGGAAACTAAACCTCACTCAGCTGAACCACCTCTGAGTCAAGGAAGAATTTAAGAAAGAAATTAAAGTCTTCCTAGAACTTAATGACAATGATTCCACATCCACAACATAACCAAACTTGTTGGACACAATAAAAGCAGTCTTAAGAGGAAAATTCATAGCACTAGATGCTTATATGAAAAACCTAGAAAAATCCCACACTAGAGAACTAACAGCTCAGCTGAAAGCCTTAGAACAATTAAAAGCAAACTTACTTAGCAGGAGTAGATGGCAGGAAATAATCAAATGAAGACCTAAAATCAATACAATTGGAAAAAAAAGGAATAATACAAAGAATCAATGAATCATAGAGTTGATTTTTTGAGAAAGTCAACAAGATAGATAAGCCCTTATCCAAACTAATCAAAAAGCAGAATGAGTATTCAAAATGAAAAGGGGGACATACTAACAAACCTCCAGGAAATTCAGAGAATTATCAGATCATACTTTGAAAATATATATTCTACAAAAATGAAAAACATAGATGAAATGGACAGCTCTTTAGACAGGTACAATTTACCAAAGTTAAATGAGACCAGATTAATTACCTAAACATACATATAACCCTAAAGGAAATTGAAGCTGTCATAAAAGCCTCCCAAGGAAAAAAAGTTCAGGTCCAGAATTCCACCAGACATTCAAAGAAGAACTACTAACATTACTGCCCAAATTATCTTACACAGTAGAACCTAAAGGAACATTGCCAAATTCCTTTAATGAGGCTACAATTACACTAATACAAAAGCCAAGCAAAGACACAAGGAAGGAGAATTACAGAACAATTTCCCTCATGAATATTGATGCTAAAATTCTCAAAAAATTTTGGCAAACCATATACAATAGTATATAAAAAATATCATCCAGCATGACTAAGTATGCTTCATCCCAGACATGCAGGGATGGTTCAACATACGCAAAACTGTAAATGTCATTCATCATATAAACAAACTAAAGGAAAGAAGCCACATAATCATATTTTTAGATGCTAAGAAAGCCTTTGACAAAATGCAACACTCTTGGAAAAAAAGCTCTGGAGATATCAGGAATACAGGAAAAATATCTGAATATAATAAAGATGATTTACAAGAAGCCGACAGCCAGCATCAAACTTAACAGAGAAAAATTCAAAGCAATTCCACTAAAATCAGGAACTAGACAAGGATATTCTTTCTCACCTTAGCTATTCATTATAGTTCTCGAAGTTTTAGCTAAAGCAATAAAAGAACAAAAAAAGATTAAGGGAATACAAATTGGAAACGAAGAAGTGAAACTATCTCTATTTAGAGATGAAATGATTGTATACATAAATGACCCACAAAATTCTACCAGGGAACTCCTACATCTGAGAAACTCCTTCAGCAATGTAGCAGGATACAAGATTAACTCAAAGAAATAAGTAGCCCTTCTATACACTAAAGATAAAAGGGCTGAAAAAGAAATAAGGGGAACATCACCCTTTATAATAGCTGCAAATAGCATTAAATACCTTGGAGTAACTATAAACAAAGAAGTAACAGATCTATTTGACAAAAACTTTAAATCACTGAAGAAAGAAATTCAAGAGGATATCAGAAAATGGAAAGCTCTCCCATGTTTCTGGATAGGTAGGATCAACATAGTAAAAATGGCAATTCTACCACAAGCAATCTACAGATTCAATGCACTGCCCATCAAAATCCCAACACAATATTTTATGGACCTTGAAAAAAAATACTCAACTTTATTTGGAATAACAGAAAAGCCAGGATTGCCAAAATAATTGTGCTCAACATAAGAACCTCAGGAGGCAACTCCATCCTTGACTTCAAGTTATACTATAGAGCTACAGTAATAAGTAACAGCCTGTTACTGGCATAAAAACAGACATGTGGATCAATGGAATCAAAATGAGGATCTGGGCATTATCCCAAAACCTATGAACACCTGATCTTTGACAAAGAGGCCCAAAATATTCAATGGAAAAAAGATAGTATATTTAACAAATGGTGTTGGCATAGCTTGCTGGTAGTATGTAGAAAAATGAAAATAGATCCAAGCCCTGCACAAAACTCAAATCCAAGTGGATCAAAGACCTCAAAATAAACCCAGCCACACTGAACTTGATAGAAAAGAAATAGAAAAATATCCTCCAATGCATTGGTACATGTGACTTCTTCCTAAATATAATACTAGTGGCCCAGACACTAAGAACAACAATCAATAAGTGGGTCCTCCTGAAACTGAGAAGCTTCTGTAAAGCCAAGGACACTATCAATAGGACAAAATGTCAGCCTACAGAATGGGAAAAGATTCTCACCAGCCCTTCAAGTGATAGAGGATTCATCTCTGAAATATAAAAATATAAAAAGAACTCAAAAATCTAGAGTCGAAAACCTCAAATAATCCAATCAAAAAATGGTGTTCAGATTTAAAAAGGCAATTCTCAGCAGAAGAATTAGGAATGGCCAAAAGGCACTTGAAAAAGTGCTCAACTTCTTTAGCCATCAGAGAAATGCAGATCAAAAAAACTTTGAGATTCCACCTTACACCTGTTAGATTGGCTAAGATAAAAGGCACAGATGACAACCTATGTTGGAGAGGATGTGGAGCAAGAGGAACACTCCTCCATTATTGGTGGGAGTGTAAGCTTGTTCATCCACTCTGGAATGCAGTATGGTGGTTTCTCAGAAAACTGGGAATCAATCTCCTCAAGGACCCAGCAATACCACTTTTGGGTGTATACACTAAAGACATACATTTGCACTCCTAGCATTAGCTCAACTATGTTCATAGCAGCATTATTTGTAATAGCAAGAACCTGGAAAAATCCTAGATGCCCCTCAACTGAAGAATGGATTAACAAACTGTTATACATCTACGCAATGGAGTATTTCTCAGCAGTAAGAAAATATGATATCCTAAAATTTACAGGCAAATGGATAGATTTGGAGAATATCCTCCCCCTGAGTGAAGTATCTCCAATCCAGAAAGATAAGTAGGGGATGTACTCACTCATTAGTGGACTCTAAATAAAAAAGCACAAAGCAAAGCTCACCCAAGCTGCAAACCATAACACTGAACAGCTTGAATTCTGAAATACTTTAGACTGGCACCTTGGATCCAACTCCTTCTAGATTAACACGTGACTCAGTTTTGATTTTGGGGTGAGGATACTGGATCTGCCAGGAGTGGATGCTGAACTGAGCAATATTGGGTTCTTGGAACCTTTTGTTATTGCTGATGAGGAGATTGGGAGATGTGTAGAAGAGAGAGTTACTGGATGAGGGGGTGGCAGGGCGAAGTCACCTTGAATAAGGATATACAAGGATAGAAAATGTGACTTTATTCATACTAAAGAAAGAATGACTTGATTGATTGCTAATAAACATTTTATGCAACAAATTAAAAAAAGAGAAGGCTGAGTTGCCCAGTCAGAAAATGAGAACAATATCAGAACAATATAGCACAAATCCATGTTAAAGAGCAATGGTATCCATAGTTCTTCAATAATCTCTAGTCCCAGGTGCACATGGCTTCAGTGAGGTGTGCTGGCTGCTATGGCTCTGAGTGGAAACTGCAAAAGTGCAGAAGCTATGGTGGTGTCACTGTGGTTTGCATAGCAATGTGCTAAGGGACCCCTGGGGCCAGAGTGACTAGCTAGGCAAGCCAGAATATGCCCCACTACTTTTTTTTTTCCTTCTTTATTTTGTATTTATCAAAAAATCAGTAAAAAGAATTTAAAAATGCCGAAGAGTTAACAATAACTATACAGAGGATAATAATCATAAGCATGGCTTATCAAGGGTGGAAATGCAAATAAGATTACTACACATATATTTTCTTTGTGTTCAGCTTTCCCTCTGAATTTTTTTTCCATCCCTGTATATTCTTATTGAAGGTCTCTTCCCCCTCCCACCACATCTGATCATTTTTCTTCTCTGCAATTCCCCATCCCCTCCCTTGGCAGGGAGCAGACAGTCCTATGGTCCCACTGACCCAATAATGCATAGATCAGTTTCCACTTCTGGCCAAATCCAGTTCTTTCCCCCCTCCCTCAAGAGTGAGTCAGGTGTTCCTATAGATGGACTGGGGTTTGAAGGGTCAGTCCAGGGTGTTTCTGATCCCAAGCTGTTCAGTGGTTGTGGTTTGCTGCTTGGGCATGTTTGGCTTTTTTTCTTGTTTGTTAGTTTAGAGACCACTAGTGAGTGAATACATCCCCTGCTTATCTCTCTGAATTTGTGATACTTCACTCAGGGGGAGGATATTTTCCAAATCCATCCATTTGCCTGTGAATTTTAGGATATCATTTTTTCTTACTGCTGAGTAGTATTCCATTGTGTAGATGTACCACAGTTTGTTAATCCATTCTTCAGTTGAGGGACATCTAGGTTGTTTCCAGGTTCTTGCTATTACAAATAATGCTGCTATGAACATAGTTGAGCTAATACCTTTGGA
>PVIH01030287.1:0-12386 GCA_004025045.1 Sigmodon hispidus | reverse complement strand
AGCTTGTAACTGCTCCTGTACCAATTGTTCTAGGGCTAGAAATTTCTCCTCTGTTAAAGGCCATTGTTGGACTCAAATAGGTTTGTCTGTCAATCATTTCAAAGGCAGGGCTGTGAGTGTCTTTGAGGTGCCTGTAGCTTTTAGACTGCATTGTTGTGCAACCTGAATAACCAGTGGCTGTTTTACATAGCCTCTTGAGATATTGCTTTCAAGTCCATGATTGGGTCTTTGGTTGATTTAAGCCTGGAGGGATCTTAATTTGGGTGTTCCATTGTTGTAGTAGGTCATGACCCAATAAGTTCACTGCTATGTTGGCCATGTATGGCTTCAATCTTCCTCTTTGTCCTTCTGGTCCTATGCATTCGAGCCATCTCACACTCTGTTTTACCTGAGACAATGTCCCAATACCTAAAAATTGAACATCTACCTCCTTCAGAGGCCACCTGGGTGTCATGCCTGTGGAGTTATGATCAAAAAATTAGCTCCCGTGTCGACTAAGCCTTGCATAAAAATATTGTCTATTCTTATTGTCATCTTTGGCCTTTGTTCATTTATGGAGGTATGCCAAAATAGGTGTTTTATTGGTTTACTGGATACCATCAACTTCTCTTGTAAGGGCAATCTATTGTCTATGACTACATGATCTACTGTTTCAGGCTTGGGATTTGGTACTCATCCTGAGAAAGCTGCTCTTCCACTGTGACTGGATATGACTGATCCTTTTTTGGGTTGGAGGTCTGACTCTTTGGGGCTTCCCTCTATAAATGACCTGTCCAACAATTTCATAGAGTGAAAAATTATCTCATTCCTCACATCTACACGTTCTAGTACTTTCTGATCCAGTTTCCTAAATTTTTCATCAATATAAGCTCTGTATTGCTCTCTAACCAATGTAGACCTCTCCTCTATGGAAGCAACAAGCTTCTTAATTGTCTTAATATGTTCATCCATGTCACATATCTTAGCCTCACACCCCCTATGGGGAATGTGTTCATCTCTATGCTGGGATCCTTTAAGATAGGTAGGTGTAAAGTATATTATCACACTAAAAACAAAAGAACTCCTGGGTTGAGATAGCCTCCAAATGCATAATCCTGAAAATAATCCTTTATCATCATTGTGAAAAAATGGGTAAAATTCTGAACATTTATTTGGTCAGACATTGTGGAAGAAAAAAATGATTACCTTACTCAGATGTAATGAGGACTTACGGCCCACAGGTGTCACAGTTGTGATCAGCCACGGCAATAGTGCTTTCCGAAACAAGGTGGTGGTTCCCCTAGGGCAGCCTTTGTTTCCTTCAACAAATCCTACCAGCGTGCACTACCACAAATGGTTCTGCACAGTCTCTGAGATTCCTGCTCACTCGGTGCTCTCACTGGCATTGCCAGGAGATCCACATGGCTGGGAGTAAATCCCGAATCCAAAATAGCTGCTTGGCCTGTGGCTGGGGGCTGGGGAACCCAGCCAGGTTCCATGAAAACAACCACGAGGTGGGCACCAATTGTTATGATAATTATCCCGCTGTGAGATCTACATTAAGTAATGTTTATTATCCAAAAGTCACTTACAGAAATGGGAGTGTTCAGGGGGGAGAAAAGGTGGACAAGCAGCATGTAGGAGTGATCTCAACTGAGAGGTCCTTTCTAACCATGCCACAGGTCCAGAAGCCTCCAGCCAGGCTCCTCCCTCTTCTGGGGGGCTTTACTTGTGGCACTCTTTCCAGTTGACCACACCCTGCCCAGCTCCAATACTTTGACGTAATCAGAGCTTACCTGAGTAGCTTCTGTTTTCCCACTAAAGAATTTGATACAATCCTTTGTACTCACCAAGATAGAAAATATATATTTTCTCTTAATTTAGCAATTGTTATTGGACTAGACATTATTGATGTAATTATTGCTTATATATATTGTATATAGTTACTGTACTTATTGTATATAGCCTTTTATATTAGTTATAACCTTTTATTTTGACACTAAAGGGGATATGTAGTGACATATTCTATGTTTAATAAAAATAGTCTGAAATATCTGTTAGTTCTGTGCAAGCACATGCTAACAAGACCTCATATGGTGTTTATTTAAGAGAAGTGTCCCAGGCCGGTAAAGAAACAGAAGAGCGAGAAAGAAGTCAGGGGACAGAGGAGAAAAAGGACCAGAGCACATGCTTGCAGTCACTTTTAAGTGGAGGGATGTGCCCAGGTATGCATCATGGGTCCTGGAAGGTGCTTCATGGTATGCATCATGGGTCCAGGGAGGTGCTTCCGGGTCCAACCATGGCCCAGGGAGGTGCTTCCGTATGCAGTGCTGCAGGGTATGTACAGCCATGCCCAGGTGTGTGCCCCAGTGCAAGGTGCAGCCCACCTGGGTCAGAGTTTGACCAGCTACATGGAATGCGTGGAATCCTTACAATATCAGAGGACAGAGGTACCCACAGAGCTAACCTCTGAAGGTCAGAGATTGAATGGGGTCCCATACCTTTAATCCCATGATTTGGGAAGCAGAGATCTATCTGGATCTCTATAAATTCAAGGCCTAACAGAGCTAGGCAGTAGTGGCACACACCTTTAATCCCAGCATTTGTAATCCCATGTTTCTGCTTCTAGTACTTGGGAAAGAGACACCTGTAATCCTAGCACTAGGAAAGTTGAAGCAGGAAGTAAGACACCTGGACAGAGAAAGAAGGATAAGCCTGGAGGAGACAGGACTGCTTAACTTGGCCTACCACTTTCCATTTTACCTGAGAATAGAGAATCTTAGGGTTGGAGGATTCATGGAGACAGGCCTGAGGAGTTGGATAGGTGAGAAATACTTGTGGTTTGTTCCTCTGTCTCTTTAATATTTCAGCTTTTCTCCAATACCTGTTTCTGGGATTTATTATAGTACCAAATAGAATTCATACAATATTGCACTTTGCGATATTTACTTCCAAACATTTCTAATACATCTATTTTTTTCCTCTCCTATTTATTGACTTCCACCCTCCAAATAGTTCCATTTCTGTTTTTATATTATATATACATATTTAAGTTTAGGTTTCACACTGGAGTGAGGATACAATATTTGAAATGATCACATATAAAGTCTATTTTATAATAAGACTTATTATTTTGGTGGGTTTTTTTTCCTTCTTTATTTTGTATTTATCAAAAAAACAGTAAAAAGAATTTAATAATGCAGAAGAGTCAACAATAACTATACAGAGGATAATAATCATAAGCATGGCTTATCAAGGGTGGAAATGCAAATAAGATTGCTACACATATATTTTCTTTGTGTTCAGCTTTCCCTTTGAATTTTTTTTTCCTTCCCTGTATATCCTTATTCAAAGGATATTTTGGTGTTTTGAAATAGTACAGTTGAGATAGCATCTTTATAGTAGCCAGCATTTATATATATATCTCATTAAAATATTTTTATTTTAAATTTTATCTATTTGATTTATTAATGTCTATATTTATTTGTGTCTTATGTGTATATGTATATGCCTGACTGTATGTATGTGTTTCACAAGCATGCTGGTAGCCATGAATGCCAGAAGAAGTTGCATTTCCCTGGATCACTAATTACAGGTAGTTGTGAGATGCCCAACATGATTAGAATCAAATTGGGGTCCTGTGCAAAAGGAGCAGATGTTCTAGTTAGAATAGAAGAAAAATCACCTTTTGGCTATGAGAATAGAATTGATGGCTTGAATGGAGAGCATTCCATCAAGAAACAATCAGTCATTTGACTAAGAGGCAACCTCTACAAGGTGGGCTTAATTTAAGTCATGATAAAGAGATAGGCTAAATAATTACTTCCTCAATGACATGTTGTACTTTTCCTCTCAAGAATTCTCATACCTGTCACAGGAGTTTGCAGGAGGTACAGCCAGGCAGCTTTATAAGTCTTCCTAAAAACTATGTAACTTCTTTTCTTCTGTCTCTTTTCTAAGCATCCTTCTCCTAATGCTATATTCTCTTTCCCAATCATGTGGCTGTTTGTTCTTCATGTGTCTGACCTCATGCCAACTTGAGAGACATGACTTTTTTTCTTTCCTCCATTCTTCTCTGGGAAGCTACAGAGATTTACAATTTTCCTGTAGTGCTTTATTTAAAAAAAAAACTCTAATAAAATTGTCCATGAGCTTCTGTTTGAATCTATCTTTAAATTCGTTTATTAATGAGACTAAGGACCCAAAGAGGAAAACATCAATTTCCCCCATATCACTCTTAAGCTGTGACTCATCTCTTCACTCTTTAGTAACATCTTATTTTAAAGTTTGAAGAATTTAGGTATAAATATAGCAAATATTTTTCTCTTAGAGATTTACAAATATGTGGGTCATGCTATTTAAAATTACTATGGCAATGTATATAGTGTTTAGTAACCCAGGAATCTGATGATATCCATTTTATAGCATGTTTTAATAATCATGATAAACAACAGTATTAGGATGATCAAGCTTTTAATTTTTTATAAAACTTGTATTAATAAAATATCAGTGGGTCATTTAACCAGAAATGTAAATTAAACCTCATTCCTAAAAGCTTAAAATTGGGGATTTGTGGAGAAGAAAGAATGACCTGATGTGGTGGGAGGGGGAAGGGACCTTGAATAAGGATATACAAGTTTAGAAAGTGTGACTTCTTTGTTCATAATAGTAATAATAATAATAATAATAAGAAGAAGAAGAAGAAGAAGAAGAAGAAGAAGGAAAGAAAAAAAGCTTAAAACTGGTAGATGTTTAAATAAAATTTAATTTTTAAAAAGATTTAATTATCCAAAGGAGCAAAAGCAGCAGAAAATATGAGACTTTTTTCATATACAAAACTTTTTTCTTTGAAACTGGTTCTATTGTATATTTTAAGAGCAATTCAGCATTTTAATAAAATCTAGTTGTTTTAAACATAAAGAATTAGGATCTTATATGAAAAATACTTTTTCAACAAAAGAAAAATTTTAAGTTAGATTTTGATTTGATGATTATATAACAAAATTTAACTATAAAAAGCCTTATTAAAGAATTTTAGGATTATAGTCTATTTAGTTAAGTATCAATCCTATCTCAGGATGACTCAGTGGTTAAGAGTGCTTGCTGTTCTTCCAGAGGAAGAACACTTACCACACCTCAGTGTGACATACCCAGGGATGGAGACCATTGCCTCATTCAAAATCAAATATCTTTCCTGTCAACCAACATTGGAGGGTAGCCATTGGCACAGTAAAAAATAAAGGAAAACCCCTGGGTGCCTCTGCTTGGATATTGTCTGGAGTCCTGATATAACAACTAAGTTTCCATTTCACTAGTACCATCAGTGGGAATCAAGAGTAATAGCACTGAAAGTTGGTTCGCTTTCTTCCTGCCCACCTTGTCTAAACTTTCTCACTCACTGTTCTATTGAACATCTTGGAGACAGACTTGTGGGAGATTACAATGTTTTGATCTCCACAGGCACCATACATATGTCATGCATACACACAGACACATGCATTTTCAAAAATGAAAATAAATGTTTAAAAAAATCATCTCATGAGTTTCTCATAAAGATTTCTCTCAAGTGTCTTTCCAAACACATAAACTTCTTTCAATGGCATACAAAATGTGTAGCTTGCTTAATAGATTTTCAACTGTAGCAAAACCACTCTTTTGACAGTTTATAGAATGATATTACCCAAGACATAAGAAACTACATCTTTGAAAAAAGTTATATCTATCTATATTAAGCTTAGGATAAGGAAAGAAAAGACTTAAAAAATTAGATTTGTTCAAGAATATTTTTTTTAAGAATTTGGGTAATATGCTTTAAACAGCATTTAATTATAAACTCTATAAGATTCAATTTACAAATACATGTACTATGCAATTTATACATTTACAGGTGTCTAAATATTTGTCAATTAATTTTTATATATTTATAACATATTCCAACTAAACTATGGATGCCATTTCTAGATGCATTCACTGTATTTTCATTAGAGCAAAGCATGTAGAGGTAGGGGTGTTACCAAATATTTCTAGGATTTTCTACAAAGTATTTTTTATATTGTTTTTTGAAAATCATTATCAAACTTTATATTAAAAAAGCCAAATATTTAGGATAGCTAAAAAAAAACATGTAATAGTAATACATTTTCTCTTTTCTCTAAAATACATGAAACAAAAAATAAAAACTAAAGCTCCTCAAGGCAAGTTAGGCTCAGCTGCAGATAAAGAAAGCATAGTCAGTCACAGCTAATGCCCCTGGATGCACAATGGCTGCCACAAATTTCTGCTAAGCAACCCTTCCACAGTCAAATGAGAAGGTTTGTTTTGTTTTGTTTTGGTTTGGTTTGGTTTATTTTGGTTTGGTTTGGTTTGGTTTGTGTGTGTGTGTGTGTGTGTGTGTGTGTGTGTGTGTGTTTTAAATCACTTTATTCACCCATAATATTCAATGAAATAAAAATTTCATCATCATCTGCTTATCCTTCAGGGTTTGAGAGACCTTGCTTATGAGGATATTCCCCAAATCCATTCATTTGCTTGCAAACTTTAGGATATCATTTTTTTTCTTACTGCCTTTTTCTTCATTATGTACATGTATCACAGTTGTTAATCCATTCCTCAGTTGAGGGGCATCTAGGATGTTTCCCGTTTAAGGCTATTATGAACAATGCCGCTATGAACATAATTGAGCTTTTGGGGAGTGAATGTGCATCTTTAGGGTGTATGTCCAGTGGTGGTATTGCTGGATCCTAGGGGAGAGTGATTTCCAGTTTTCTGAGAAACAGCCATACTGCATTCCAGAGTGGATGAACAAGTTGATACTCCCACTAACAATAGATGAGTGTTCCCTTGCTCTGCAACCTCTCCAGCATAGGCTGTCATCTGTGTCTTTAATCTTAGCCAATCTGACAGGTGTAAGGTGGTATCTCAAAGTTGTTTTGATTTGTATTTCTCTGATGGCTAAAGATGTTGAACATTTTTTCAAGTGTTTTTAGGTCATTGGTAATTATTCTGCTGAGATTTCCCTTTTTAGTTCTGAACCCCAATTTTTAATCAGGTTATTCAAGGTTTGGGGCTCTAGTTTCTTGTATTCTCTCTATATTTTAGAGATCAATTCTCTGTCACTTTTAGGGTTAGTGAAACATTTTTTTTTTATTTTGTAGGCTGTCACTTTGTTTTAATGACTACACAGTGTCCTTTGCTTTACAGAAGCTTCTCAGTTTCAGGAGATACCACTTATTGATTGTTGTTGTTAGTGTCTGTGCTACTGGTGTTATATTTAGGAAGTAGCCACCTGTGCCAATGTGTTGGAGGATATTTCTCACTTTCTATTCTATTGAGGTCTTTGATTGATGTAGATTTGAATTTTGTGTAGGGTGATAGGCTTGGGTCTATTTGCATTTTTCTACATACTGCCATCCAGGTATTTCAACACAATTTGTTGAACATACTGTCTTTTTTCCATTGAATATTTTTGATCTCTTTATCAAAAATCAAGTTTTCTTAGGTGCCTGTGTTAATGTCTGGGTCTTCAACTCCATTCCATTGATCCAGAAGTCTGCATTTATGCCATTACCAGGCTGTTTTTTCATAGTGTAGTTCTATAATATAGCTTGAAATCGGGGATGGTAATGCCTCCTGAGGTTCTTTTGTTGAGCAAAATTGTTTTGGCAATCCTGGCTTTTCTGTTATTCTAAGTAAAATTTAGTATTGTTCTTTCAAGGTCTGTAAAATATTGTGTTGGGATTTTGGTGGGAAATGTGTTGAATCTTTAGATTGCTTTTGGTAGGATTGCCATTTTTATTAGGTTGTTCCTACCTATCCAGGAACATGGGAGGTCTTTCCATTTTCTGATACCCTCTTCAATTTCTTTCTTCAGTGCTTTAAAGTTTTTGTCAAATAGATCTGTTACTTCTTTGGTTATACTTATTCCAAGGTATTTAATGCTATTTGCAGCTATTATAAAGGGTGATGTTACCTTATTTTTTTCAGCCATTTTATCTTTAGTGTATAGGAAGGTTACTGATTCCTTTGAATTAATCTTGTGTCCTGCCACATTGCTGAAGGTGTTTGTCAGCTGTAGAAGTTCCCTGGTAGAATTATGTGGGTCACTTATGTATACAATCATATCATCTGCAAATAGAGATAGTTTGATGACTTCTTTTCCAATTTGTATCCCCTTAATCTCCTTTTGTTCTCTTTTTGCTTTGGCTAAAACTGTAAGAACTGTATTGAATAGATAAGTGGAGAGAGGGCATCCTTGTCTAGTTCCTCATTTTAGTGGGATTGCTCTGAGATTCTCTCCATTTAGCTTGATTTTTGCCATTGGCTTCTTGGAAATCACCTTTATTATACTTAGGAATTTTCCCTGTATTCCTGATGTCTCCAGGACTTTTTTCATAAAGAATTGTTGAACTTTGCAAGGGCTTTTTCAGCATCTAAGGAGATTATCATGTGATTTTTTCCTTTAGTTTTTTATATGATGGATGACATTTATGGTTTTTCGTACATTGAACCACCCCTGCATTTCTGGGATGAAGCCTACTTGATGAGGGTGGATGACTTTTTTCATATGTTGTTGTAATAGGTTTGCCTAGAATTTTGTTGAGTAGTTTTCCATCAATGTTCATTAGGGATATTTGTCTGTAGTTCTCTTTCTTAGTTGCAACTTTGAGTGGCTTAGTTATCAGACTGATTGTGCCCTCACAAAAAGAGTTTGACAGTGTTTCTTCAGTCTCCAATATATGGAACAGTTTGTTGAGAATTGATGCTAGTTCTTGTTTGAATGTCTGGTATAATTCTGCAGTAAAACCATCTGGACCTGGGCTTTTTTTATTTGGGAGACTTGTAATAACAGCTTCAATTTCCCTTGGTGTTATAGGAACAAAACTTTTAATAACAGCTTCAATTTCCCTTGGTGTTATAGGGAACAAGACTTTTAATAACAGCTTCAATTTCCCTTGGTGGTTTAGGTCTTTAATCTGTTCTTGATTAAATGTTGGTAATCGTTACTTATCCAGAAAGCTGTCCATTTTTTTATTTAGGTTTTTCATTTTAGTAGAGTATAGATTTTCAAAGTATGACCAGATAATTCTTTGGATTTCCTGGGGGTCTGTTTTTATGTCCCCCTTTTCATTTCTGATTCTGTTAATTTGAATACTCTCTGTCTTTTGGTTAGTTTGAATAAGGATTTGTCTATCTTGTTGATTTTCTCAGAGAACCAACTTTTTGATTCATTGAATTTTTGTATTGTTCTCTCTTTTAAAAGGTTTCTGGCCCATTTGGGCCAGAGGTTCAGTCTTGGTCCGCGGCAGCTTTTATCCCCCAAAGAAATGAATCAGATACTTATATTAACTTCATACTGTTTGGCTCATGTCTCAAGCACATTACTAGCTAGCTCTTTCATCTTAATTCAACCCATTTCTTGTAATCTACTAATCTACCCGCCACATGTCCCAGCCCATTGCTCACCTGTATTTCTTACATGTCTCTTTTTTGGGGGCTGGATGGTGACTGACTAACTCTACCCTCCTTATATCTGTCTCTCTTTTGATTCTCTACCCACTTCTATGGCGCTCCACATAGGCCAAAACAGCTCCTTTATTTACGCATACATAGAACATTCCACTGCAGTTCTCTTTGTTTCTATTGTACTGATTTCAGCCCTAACTTTGATTATTTCCTGTACTCTACTCCTTCTGGGTGAGTTTGCTTCTAATTGTTCTAAAGCCTCAGCTGAGTAGTTAGTTCTCATGTGTGAGATTTCTCTTGGACTTTTTATAGAGGAATCTAGTGCTATGACTTTTCCTCTTAACACTGTTTTCATTGTGTCCTATAAGTTTGAGTATATTGTAGATTCATTTTCATTAAATTCTAGAAATTCTTTGATTTTTTTTCTTAACTTCTTCCCTGACCCAGAGGTGGTTCAATGTAGAGATGTTCAGTTTCCATTAGTTTGTAGGCTTTCTGTGATTTTTGTTGTTGTTGAATTTTAACTTTAGGCCATGGTGGTCTGATATGATACAAGGGGTTATTCTTATTTTCTTATATCTATTGATATTTCCACAGAACTAAGTATGTGGTCAATTTTAGGGAAAGTTCCATGGGGTGCTGAGAAATATGTATTTTCCTCTGTGTTTGTATGAAAGATTCTCTAAATATCTATTATGTCCATTTGCATCATAACATCTGTTAGACCCCTTATTTCTTTGTTAAGTCTTTGTCAAGGGTTAAAGTGGGATATTGAAGTCTCCCACTATTAGAGTGTGATATTTTTGTGGGGTTTAAGCTTTAGTAGTGTTTCTTTTACATGAGGGTACCTTTATGTTAGGGGCATAAATATTTAGGATTGAGATCTCATCTTGATCAATTTTTCCTGAGACAAATAAATAATATTCCTCCTGGTCTCCTTTGATTGATTTTAGTTTGAAGTCTACTTTGTTGGATATTAGGATGGCAACACCAGTTTGTTTCTTGGGGACGTTTGATTGAAAAGTCTTTTCCCAAACCTTCACTCTGAGCCTGTGTTTGTCTTTGGAATTAAAGGTATGCTTCTTGTATGCAGCAGAACGTTGGCTTTTGTTTTTCTATCCATCATGTTAGTGTGTGTCTTTTTATAAGTGAGTTAAGTTCATTGATATTAATGGATATTAATCACCACTGATTGTTACTTCCTGTTACTTTTGGTGACAGTTTGTGTGTATTTTCCTTCTTCTGTAGGATTATCAAGTTTTTGTGGTTTCATGGGTATATCTAGGTTCCTTAGGTTGGAGTTTTCTCTCAAGTGATTTCTGTAGTGCTGGATTTGTGGGTAGGTATTTATTCAACCTGTCTTTATCATGAAATAACTTGCTTACTCCACCTATGGTGATTAATAGTTTTGCTGGTTATAGTAGTCTGGGTTGGCAGTCATGCTCTTTTAGTGTCTGTATAACTTCTGACAAGGATCTTTTTGCTTTCATTGTTTCCATAGAATAGTCTGGTGTTATTCTGATTGGTCTGCCTTTATAAGGAAGTTGACCCTTTTCCTTTGCAGTTCTTAATATTGTCCTTTATTTTGTGGCTTAATTATTATATGGTGAGCAGTCTTTGGGGGGGTGTCTAATCTATTTGGTGTTCTGTAAGCTTCTTGTGTCTTTATAGTCATTTCCTTCTTTAGGTTGGAAAAGTTTTCTCCTGTGATTATATTGAATACATTATCTGTGCCTTTGAGCTGGCATTCTTCTGCTTCTTCTATTTCTCTTATTCTCAGGTTTGGTCTTTTCACAGTGTCCCAAATTGCCTGAATGTTTTGTGTTATAGCTTTTTGGTTTTGGTGTTTTCTTTGAGTGATTTATCTATTTCCACTACTGAGTCCTCAACTCCAGAGATTCTCTCATCCTCTCTTGGATTCTGTTGCTTATGCTTGTATCTGTAGTTCCAGATCATTTCTTCAGATTCTCTATTTCATCCCTTGCTCTGTTTTGTGCTTTCTTTATTGTTTCTCTTTCAATTTTTAGTTCCTGGAATGATTCTTTCATTTTTTTTGTTTTTGGATTTTTTCTTTCTTGGTTTACTATGTTTTCTTTCAAGGATTTGTTTAATCCTTCAATTTTTTTTTGTATTTATCAAGAAAAAGAGTAAAATGACTTTAAAATGCTGAAAAGTTAACAATAACTATAAAGAAATAAAAATCATAAGCATGACTTATCAAGGGTGATAATGCAAATAAGATTGCTACACATATATTTACTTTGTTTTCAGCTTGCCCTCTGAATTTTTTTTCCATCCCTGTATATCCTTATTCAAGGTTCCTTCCCCCTCCCACCACATCAGGTCATTTTTTCTTCTCCACAACTCCCCATCCCCGCCCTGGGCAGGCAGCAGACAGTCCTATGGTCCCACTGACCCAATAATGCCTAGTTCAGTCTCCACTCCTGGCAAATTCAGTTTTGTCCCCCTTCTCTCAAGAGTGAGTCAGGTGTTCCTATAGTTGGAGTGGGATCCGAAGGGTCAGTCCAGGGTGTTTCTGATCCCAAGCTGTTCAGTGGTTGTGGTTTGCAGCTTGGGCATGCTTGGCTTTTTTTCGTTAGTTTGTTTAGAGACCACTAATGAGTGAGTACATCCCCTGCTTATCTCTCTGAGTTTGTGATACCTCTCTCAGGAGGATATTCTCCAAATTCATACATTTGCCTGAGAATTTTAGGATATCATTTTTTCTTACTGCTCAGTAGTATTTCATTGTGTAGATGTACCACAGTTTGTTAATCCATTCTTCAGTTGAGGGACATCTAGGTTGTTTCCAGGTTCTTGCTATTACAAATAATGCTGCTATGAACATAGTTGAGCTAATGCCTTTGGAGTGTGAATGTGCCTCTTTAGGGTATATACCCAGAAGTGGTATTGCTGGGTCCTTGGGGAGATTGATTCTCAATTTT
>PVIH01030286.1:0-12386 GCA_004025045.1 Sigmodon hispidus | reverse complement strand
TGTACCGCACTTTGTTAACTAGTCTCCTTTTGGTGTGCATGTAGGTCACTGTCTTCACTTAGCATGGCACTGATTCACATCAGCACAGAAACCTACAGATTCTTGAGTCCCATTCAGAACAGATGGTACAGTTATCTCTCTGTATTCCTAGGTTCTGTATCCACGGGTTTAAACAAGGAGAAACTGGGAGTGTCAAAACTTTTCAGAAAATAATAAGTATCTATAGTTTTCTCCTTGTCACTCCCCAGTGTTCCCTCACCCTCCTTCTGTCTTTTCATAGCAGTGAGGGAACACACATCTACCTGTGAATCTAGATACCATACAAGTTAACCAGTTGGCAGTCACGGTCCGTGGAGACTTCCACTCTCAGATCTGTCTCTTAAGCCCATTTCTACTATAGCCACCCTAGTCTGTACCTTCCTTATTTCCCTGTAGACCTTGGTAGTGCTCACCTTTCAATCTTAAGCCTAAGTGTTCTTTTGCTTATTTCACAGCTCCCCTCTCTCTTTGTTCATCTCTATCACTAACAATTCTTTCTCTGACTTTTTCTTAGTAAATCATTTGTTTTGCTTTGAGACAAGGTTTTATCTAGACCAACTTCGAATGTGTGATCCCAAGGGTTGTAGGCATGTGCCACCATAGCTGGCTTGTTTGGTAAATGGTAATAGTGCAGGTTATAGTGTTCCTAGGTGCTGTATATACATCTCCCTGTCTTTGTACTCTCTCTCTGTTTGGTCCTGTGGTTTCTCTGGTTCCCATTACCACTCACTTGCTGATGCTTCCCAAGAACCCACATATCTACCCCAATTCTAGTCCTATGTGTCAAATTATAGAACCCAGCTTCCATAACTGTGCAAGCTAATCCCCACAGCTTCTTTTTATATACATTATATATAAAAACATACAGTGAGAAGATTTTTGTTTGGTTTGTTTGCCTGGTTTTTTGAGACAGGGTTCTATGTAGAGCACTGACTGTCCTGGAACTCACTATATAGACCAGACTGTCCTGGAACTCACAGAAACCCACCTGCCTCTGCCTCCCAGATGCTGGATTAAAGGCATGGGCCACCACTGCCTTGCCATTTGTTTTTGAGACAGTTTCTCACTCTGTGGCCCTGGCTAGCCTGGACCTCTCCAGATAGATTCTCCTTTCCATGTCTCCTAGTTTAGTTCTGGGGTTAAAGGTGTGTGTGACCACACCTGTCAGTGAGAATGTTAATATGTTTGTGGTTGAAGCCGAAGACAGAACAATATTTGAAGTTTATAGCTAAAATTTATCCAACATTGTAAAAGGCAATACATTATAAATGAATGAAGCCCGGGTGACTAACAACAGGATACATAAAAAGGTATTGACTCCAAAGAATATTGTTATAGTAAATTTTGTGGGATATTAGTCTAAGATGTGTTACATTTGTTCAGATTTTCTATTTCCATCTTTGCCTCATTTTGTGCCTTTTTTATTGCTTCTATTTCAGCTTTTAGTTTCTGGTATGTTTCTTTCATAGATTTGTTCATCTCTTCCAATTTTTTGTTTGTATTTTCTTCTATTTCTTTAAGGCTATTTTTCATATCTTCTTTGAGAGCTTCGATGATCATCATAAAGGAATTTTTGGTGTTGCTTCCTTCTGTTTCCTCTTCATTGCTCAGTTCAGGTCTTGAATTTGTAGGATCGCCACTTTCTTCTGGAGTTACCTTGTTGTTCTTTATATTATTATGTAAAATTTTGCACTGGCGTCTGCCCATGGCTTCAGTGCTTCACGATTAGGTGGCTCCTGGTCAGTTGTGGCACTTGGGCTTGTGTGCCTCCTGTGACCTCTGAGGAAAAGGTCTGCTCAATCTCTACCTCTGCTCTGGGCAGGGGACTGAATTTCCAGTCTTTAGTCTTTCTCTGTTTGACCAATTGGAGGTGGGGTGGCAGCCGTGCAAATTTCCTCAGCAGCAGCTGGGGGGACCGTGGCAGTCAGAGTTTATATCCGTCTGTTACAGAGTGTGTGGGTACATGCTCTGCAGACAGCACCCAGTCCCAGAACCGGAACCGGAACCGGAACCGACAGGAGCTCAACTCTCCCTGGCAGGGATACAGGCTCTAGGGCCTGCTGACCCCTCCTCACCTCTGGGCGAGGTCTGAGTCTGTCCTTCAGGGTCCCCAGTCCTTATCCATTTGCTCAGTTGGAGGTGGGTAGCCATGCAAATTCCCTCAGCAGCAGCTGGGGGGACCTTGGCAGTCAGAGTTTATCTCCGTCTGCTACAGAGTGCGTGGGTGCACACTTTGCAGACAGCACCCGGTCCCGGAACCAGAACCGATGGGAACTCATCTCTGATGTGTTACATTTGTTTATGCTGTGTGAATTTGTTGAATGATGCAAAGATGTGTTGCATTCTTTTATATTGTATTTGTAAAGCTGTGTTACTTTGTCTGTCTAAAACACCAATTGGTCTAATAAAGAGCTGAACCAATGGCAGGAGAGAAGGCTAGGCGGGGCTGCCAGGCAGAAGGAATAATTAGGAGGAGAAATCTAGGTTCCAGAGAAGAAAAAGGGACAAGAAAAGGAGGAGAGGAAGACACTGGGGCCAGCCACCCAGCCAGCCATGGAGAATGAAAGGAAGACAGAATTAAAAAGTGAAAATCCCAGAGGCAAAATGTAGCTAAAAAGAAATGAGATGATTTAAGTTAGAAAAGCTGGCTAGAAACATGCCAAGCTAAGGCTGGGCATTCATAAGTAAGACTAAGTCTCCATGTATTTATTTGTGAGCTGGGTAGTGGGCCCCCAAAGAGAGAAAAACAAAACAAAACAAAACAAAACAAAACAAAACCATACAAACCACTACTGCAAAGCTTCTGTGAACCAAATACAAAAGAGAACATCTAAGATAACCTATCAATAAAAGGTGGGGGCCGGACGGAGTGTGGGGGATGGGGACAGCACACACAACTTTAATCCCAGTGCTTGGAAGGCAGAGGCAGGCTGATCTCTGAGTTTGAGGCCAGCCTGGTCTATATAGAATGAGTTTCAGGATAGTCTAGGTAGTTACACAGAGAAACCCTGTCTCAAAAAACCAAATCAATCAAACAAATAAATATATGAAATAAAAAGTGAGTTACCTTAAGAACAGCATTTAGGGGCTAGAGAATGGCTCAGCAGTTAAGAGCACTGACTGTTCTTCTAGAGGACCTGGGTTCAATTGCCAGCACTCAAATAGCAGCTAACAAGTGTATAACTCCAGTATTTGGCACCCTCATACAGACATACATGCAGGCAATACATCAATGCAAATAAGAATAAATAAATTTATAAATAAATATAAAACAGTATTTAGGTTGGCCTCAGACTTCTGAACAGAAATGAAAAGCCAGAGAACACCACCAGTGTAGGAACCTGCTCTGGGGTAGCAACATGCTGCATGAAGCTATTCTTTAAGAAAAAAGCCACTTTGGAGGTTGGAGAAGTAGCTCAAACTTCATGCCAACTTGCATCAAGTCTTTGGTTCCACCCCCAGCATCACACATACCAAATCTGTTTTTTATTGCCATGAGGTGTATTTTATTTCATCGATTGTATGAATAAGCTTTTATAACATTCCTGGGCAAACCAGTGAACTCTGACAGTCTGATTAGTAGGGGTTTCCCTTTCAGAAATACTGAGTGGTGGCCTTGGTATGGAGTGCCTGGGTTACAGTGTAGATTGTGGCTGGGGTCTATCTTGTAGGTGAATCTTCCTTTACATCAAGAGGGAGTCTTGGAGATGACAGGGTGACCCTCCAGTCTAGGCTTTTAGGAAAATTACTGCCTTTCCTGATCAGAGGTCTCTTTGGTAGGTTCTCCTGCATTGTGTCTCCATTTTCTTCAGTTTGGCCTAATTGAAGATGTCAACTTCAGTCATAAACTGGCCTGTTTGCCTTTTTAGATATACTCCATGGGGTCTTCCTTAACGCATGCTTCTGAAGCTTGCACCTGACCTGCTGCAGCAAGAGACCACACACAACCGTTTCTTTCTTCTGTTGTTTTGTTTTTGCTGTTGTTGTTCTAAGACAAGGTTTCTCTGTGTAGCCCTGGCTGTCCTGGAACTCACTCTGTAGACTGGGCTGGGCTCTAACAGAGATCCACCTGTCTTTGCCTCCTGAGTGCTAGAATAAAAGGTGTGCACCACCACTGCCTGACCTATGATAAAAATTTTAATTATTGTTTCTATCTCATTGGATGTTATAGATCTAATTAAACTATTTACTTCATCTTGATTTAACTTTGGTGGGACATATATATATGTATATATATATATATATATATATATATGGAAATTCATCTATTAAAGTTTTTTCAGTTTGTTAGACTACAGATTTTTAAAATATGATCTTATGATTGTCTGGATTTCCTCAGTATCTGTTGTAATGGCTTAATTTTGTCTCTAATTTTATTAATTTGAAAAAAATCTTCCCCTTTTGGTTAATTTGGTTAAAATTTTACTAAGCTTGTTAACATTTTCAATAACCAATACTTGGTTTCATTGATTCTTTGGATTTTTTTTTTTCATTTCTGTTTCAGCCCGAGTTTGATTATGTCTTTCAGTCTACTCTTTTTGCATGTTATTTGTTCTTGTTTTTCTAAAACTTTCAAGAATACCATAAAATTATCAACGAGAGTGCTCAGTTATGTTTTAATTTATTTATTTTTATTTTATGTGAATTGATGTTTTTCCATGGGTATCAGGTCCCCTGGAACTGGAGTTGCAGACAGGTGTGAGTCGCCGTGTGGCTGCTGGGGATTGAACTCGGGTCATCTGGAAGAGCAGCCAACCAATGTTCTTAGGTGCTTAGTTCTCGATTTAAGCGCTGAGTGCTGCAAATGTTCCTCTAGGCAGCACGTTCGTTGTGTCTCATAGACTTTGTCTGCTGTGTTTTCATTTGCATTCAATTCTAGGACGTTTTTAATTTCCTTCTTGGTTTCTTCCTCAACCCACTTTTTATTCATATGTGTCGTTTAGTTTCCATAACTGTGTACCTCTGGCCATTTCCATTGTTGTTGATGTCTAGCTTCATTCCCCCATGGTCAGATAAAATGCAGGATGTCATTTCAGCTTTTCTGTTTGTGGTTTATTTCTTTGTGCCTTACTATGTCCTCAGTTTTGGAGAGAGTTCCATGAATTTCTGAGAAGAAATTGTATTCTTTAGAGTGGGGGTAGTATATTCTGTAGATGTATTATGTTCCTTTGATTTATGGTATTATTTAGCTCCAAAATTTCTCTAGTTAGTTTGTCCACATTACCATAATGGGTTTTCTGCTCCTCTATAATAGGTTTCTCCACAGACTCAGTAAACCAGATCAAACCAAATTGCAAAAGTGTAAGAACAGGTTTATTTGAACTAGGCAACTCCCTGGGTGAGTTCTCCAGCCCCACAGATCAAGGCTGAAGAAGCTGCAACCCAAAATGAAAGCCAGGTTGTAGGCAAGGGGTGATGTTATGTCTGTCACAAGCTGGGTTTGTGCTCGAGTGTGGTCAAAAGCTGAGCTCCTTAGATGGGGACATGGGTGGCTGACAACTTCAAGGAGGAAGCTGCAGTAGCTGCCAAGAATCTGAGCTTTTTAGTGCTTTCCCTTCGTTTGGAGACTCTCTGAGCTGGTAGGGTTTGGAGAGAGAGACAGGAAGGGGCTTTCTGGATTATACAGGAGAGAGCTGGAAGTTGCAGCGGAAACAGACCTGTCTATAGGTGTGTGTGCAGCACTGAAGTCATATACTATCACTGTTAGGGTCTACATGAGATTTTCAGATTTAATGCTTTTTCTTTTATGAAATTCGCTGTCCCTGTGTTTTGTGAATGAATGTTTAAGAGTTACAGTTTCTTCGGAGTGTTTTTCCTTTGATGGTCAGATAGTTTCCTTTCTTATCTCCTCTGTTGTCTTAGCTCCTTTTGCTTGGAGAACATTTTTGCATCATTTAACCCTAAGGTAATATCTGTCCTTGATGGTGAGGTATCTTTCTTGGAAGCAACAAAAAGACAGGTCTGATTTGTTCTCTTTTTTTTTTTTTGTTCATTGTTTTGGTTTATTTTTATTTTTTATTTTGTTTTTAGTTGAGTAAAAAGTTTATTGACTCTTACTGTGTAAAGAGTCTTGTTACAATATGAATCTGGAGCTCATAGCTGCTTTGGTTTTCTCCACAGCATAGCCAAATCATCATCCACAGTATAAAGTCCTTGTAGTGAGTTCTCTACAGAAGTTTGAAAATGATCTGGCAATAGAATCTAGAGCTCTTCAAATCCAACCTTGAGGGGGCTGGAGAGATGACTCAGTGGTTAAGAGCACCGTCTGCTCTTCCAGAGGACCCGGGTTCGATTCCCAGCACCCACATGGCAGCTAACAACTGTCTGTAGTTCCAGTTCCAGGCAAACACCAAGGCAAATAAATAAATAAATAAATAAAGTTAAAAAAAAATCCAACCTTGAAGCCCTGCTCTTCAAAAGCTATCTAAGTATAGACATGTATCTCGTTAGATAACTCTCCTCTCTTCTGCCCGGTTAACAGATAAATGTGCAGATGAATTAACCATATTAACTGCAGCAGCAAAAGTGGTTTTAGGTGTTCTGCACAAATATAAAGTTAACAGTGTGATTTTGTTCTAAAAAAGAGGAAAAAAACAAAAATCAAAACCATCAAAAGTTAATATACCATAAAACTGAAATCCTCAGATATGTCTCAGAACTTAAATTCAGATGGGCACACTTCCAAGGTTGTTAAGAAACTAGATGGTGCAGCCCTTATCAGGAACACTTTTTTTTATGAAACACCACCTCACACATGTGCCCGAGTGTCCCGCTGTCACTGTCACTATCCTGCATCTGCATCTGCATCTGTGCTTGCATTCCTGCAATCATCTCCTGCATGCAACAAAGCTCAGCCTCCTTTTCAAGCAAGATCTGGTCTTTATTCATGTCCTCACTCTCCACTTTCTTACTACCTCTCTTCAACCTCTCAGAACAGAAATTTTCACAGTGAAAGTCCTGGGTCACTTCCTGTAGGTCTTGCATATGGGTGATGAGCATTGTCCTCAGCTTCAGGAAGTCATAGTGTTCTGGGTTCTCCACCTCCACAAATCCCCACGGGTAGAGATGACCTCTGACCTTCTTGCCTTTGGCTTCACCACAGAGTGGGATACTGGCCTTGAGAAGTCTAGTCTGTTCCTTAAAATCTTCATCTTCATCTGATTCTACATCTGGTAAGTGATAAATTTTGATGTTATGCTCTTCAGTTTCATCCAAAATCCTTTTCTTTAGCCGCTCACGCTCCTTCAAAGTGAGTGTGTCAGCTTTTGTGATGACAGGCACAATATTCACCTTATTGTGTATCGCTTTCATAAATGCAACATCCAAGGGCTTCAATCCATGTCCAAAAGGTGAGATGAAGTAGAAACAACAATGTACTCTGTTATCAATAATGTGCCGCCTGTTCAATCCACTCTCATCATGTAGGTAACATTCAAACTGCTCATCAGTGTAGGAGATAATTGCATTAAAACAATCCCTGCAGTTGATGGCATCTCCATAGCCAGGTTCCATAAAAATATGGACCGCTTCACAAATTGGCATGTCATCCTTGCACAGGGGCCATGCTAATCTTCTTTGTATCGTTCCAATTTTAGTATGTGTGCTGCTGAAGTGAGCACTGTTTTGGGCTTTTTTTGTTTTGTTTTTCAAGTCAGGGTTTCTCTGTGTAGCCCTGGCTGTCATAGAGCTCACTCAGTAGACCAGGCTGGCCTCTAACAATGATCCACCTGCATCTGCCTTCCTAGTGTGGGTACCACCACCACTGGGCAGGGCCTGTTTTCTAATCTGTTGTGCGCAACCTCGCCAGCAAGGAAGACGTGACACCCAGTTCTTTCTGCAGTTTATTCAGGAACCTTGATTTCTGACTTCTGACTTACTTACTTACGACATCTTCTCTCTCTCTCTCTTCTCATTTCCTCCCAGGGGAAACCCCGCCCACAGCCTAAATAGCCTCTGGGTAGCCAACCCCAGTATGCCACGTGGGCACTACCTATAATAGGTCCAGGTACACAGAAGCAAGCCAGATCCTCAGCCTAGCCTTATATGGGAATGTTTGTCACTGAGAGCACTCACCATCGGGAAGGTGGAGTGCGGAAGCCAGCGCCATCTTTAAGGCATGGCTACACGCAGCTCTCTACACTAATCCAATCTTTTATCTGTGTCTCAGTATTGGGAAACTGAGAGTTACTGAAGTGTTTACGAATTCCGGTTTTTTGGTTGTTTTGGTATTATTTTCTTAGACCATTTTGGTTTTCTTTCTTTCTCTCCTTCTTCCTTCCTTTGTTTGTTTCTGTCTTTGCACCCTCTTGAATGAATTTAATGTTCTCTTCAGGTTTGTTTTAATTACTTTTCTGTTTGCTATGTTGAAACACCAAGACCAAGACAACTAATAAATCATACTGGGTATGGTGGTGTATACCTTTAGTCCCAACACTTGGCAGGCAGAGGCAGACAGATCTCTCTGTCGTTGAGGCCATCCTGGTCTAGGAAGCAAGTTCCAGGTCAGTCAAGAAAGTTATACAGAGAAATCCTGTCTTGAAAAAACAAGCAAACAAACAAAAAAATTAAGAAGAAGAATTAAGAAAGAATTTAATTGGCTTTGGTTTCAGAGGGTTAGCGTCCCACCCCCACCCAGATCATGAGGCAAAGACACGAACAGCTGGAAGCGCATATCTTGATCCAAAAGTAGGAAACAGAGAGAGCACTGTTTTGAAACCTCCAAGATCATCCCCAGTGACATAATTCATCCAACAAGGCCACACCTCCTAATCATTCCCAAAAAGTTCTACCAACTAGGGCCAAGTGCTCAAATATATGGATCTTTGGGGACATTCTCATTCAAACCACTACAAGAATGAAGTATTTCTTCCAGTATCTGTCCTCTAGAGATAGCTTAGTAGACATAAATTCCTTATATCTGTTTTTATCATGAAGCATTTTTTCCTCTTTAGTATAGTTTTCTTGAATAGAGTAGTCTGGTTGGTATCTGTAGTATTCCAGGACTTGGAATACATCAGTCTAGTTCCTCTTGGATTTTAAAGCCTCCATTGTAAACATCAGATGTTACTTTGATGGGCCTGCATTTATATGCTACATATTCTTTTAGCCTGCAGCTTTCAATATCCATTCTTTGTCCTGTACATTTAGCATTTTGATGTGTCATGGAGAGTTTTTTTTTTTTTCTTTTTGTTTTTTCCTTTCCTACAAGACAGAGTTTCTATGTGTGGCCTGACTGTCCATGAAGAATCTCTCTGTAGACCAGGCTGGCCTCAAACTCAAAGATCCACCTGCCTTTACCTCCCAAGTGCTAGGATTAAAGGCCTGTGCCATCACTCCCTGGCCAGGGAGAGTTTCTTTTCTGGAGTATTTGGTGTTCTGTATACCTCTTACAGCTTGATAGGTATTTCTTTACTTAAGACTTGGGAAATTTTCTTCTGTGCCCATAGATCATTTTTATCTGAAAACCTTTAAAATCTTGTTCAGATATTTTTGCCTATTTCTGTATCTGTGGTGGTTTGAATAAGAAATATGCAATAGTCTCAAGTCTTTGGAAACTTGGGGCCCGGTTGGTGGTGCTGTTCGGGGAGGCTATAGAGCCTTTAGAAGGTGAAGTCTTGCTGGGGAGCGGGCTTCGAGGGTTTATGGCCTTCCTCATTTTTCGTTCACTGTCTTTGTTTGCGTTTGTAGTTTATGTAATCTCTCTGCTTCTTACTCTGTCTGTCTTATGCCAGGCTCCCTCACCTTTGAGGACATGCCCTCTGAACAATGAGATAAACTATACTCTTCCTTTCAGAAATCACCTTTGGTCTTGGCATTTGTGGTGGTTTGAATAGGAATGGCCTCACAGACTCATTTGTTTGCATGCTTGGCCCATAGGAAGTGCCGCTATTAGGAGATGTGGCCTTGTTAGAATGAGTGTGGTCTTGTTGAAGAAAATGTGTCACTGGGGTGGTCTTTGAGGTCTCATATGTTCAAGCTACACCCAGTGTAGTGCACAGTCTTCTTTTGCTGCCTGAAGATACAGATGTAAAACTCTTGACTCCATGCCCACCTACAGGCCACCACGTCCCACCATGAGATAATGGATTAAATCTCTGAAACTGTAAGCCAGTTCAATTCAGTGTTTTCCTTTTAAGAGTTGCCGTGGTCATGGTGTCTCCTCACAGCAATAGAAACCCTAAGACAGTATTCTATCACAGTAACAAAAGTAAAGGTATCTTTGAGTTTATGATTTTTTTAAAGTTGAGTTATATATTTTAAATTAATTATTAATTTTTATGCATGGGTATGTTGCCAGACTTCCTAATCAGACTTTCTTTGGGCCACCAGCCCCCAAATAATGACATTATGAAATCTTGACCTCTAGTTTAAGCTTGTTCCCAACCAGCTGTTATAACTTTAATTAACCTGTTTCTATCAATCTACATCATTCCATGTGTCTCTTTCCCTCTCTTCCATTCTGTACATCCATCTCCCTCCATGTCTGGCTTTGAAATCTATGCACCTCAGATTCTTCCCCAGTTCCTTTCTCTCCCCAAGAAGGTCCAACTATTCTCTTGTGCCTAGATCTTGGCCATTCAGCTCTTTATTAAACCAGTCACTCAGATACATTTTCACACAGTGTGATCAAATATCCTGCAACATGGCTGTTTTGCCTACTTGTATATCTGTGCACAACATTCATGTCTGATGCCCAAGGAGATCAGAAGAGAGCAGTGAATCCCCTAGGACTAGAGCTACAAACAGTTATGAATCACTGTGCATTGCTGGGAATTGAAGTCTGGTCTTCTGGAAGAGCAGCCAGTGCTCTTAGTCACTGAGCCATCTCTCCCACTCCAACTTATGATCTTTTGAGGAGCTGAGTTGCCTTGCTTTTCACCTTTTTTTCATTTCTGTGTCACAAATTGCTCATCTGTTTTTTTGGATGTCTCTTCTGGAGTTGCGGGGAGGGGAGACTTACTGAACAGCCGACACTGAAAAACTCAGTCCCAAGTACCACTAGGCAGAGAGGGAATGAAAATTTGGAAACAGCTTGTGAGTTTCCTCCCCTAACCAGGAAACTGCTGCTGAGACTGAGTCCAGTTTGCTTGTTTCTTCTGTGTCAGCATAATATTCTCCAGTGTCCTTTTGGTACTTTCAGGCACTGCTGTGCATCAGGTCTGTTTGTATTCTGATGCTCACTCACAGGCTCTCCAAAGTGTAAGTCTCCTTGGGAATTTATGCTTCTGATAGGAAAATAGACTCTCTAGTTCATAAGATGTTCAGTGTTTTGCATGGACAATTCCAAAAGATAAAACCCTATGCTTGTGCAGACTTTACTTCTAGAAGCTCTATCTGGTTCACATAGCAAGTAGATGCAAATTTCTTTGTTCTCCACATGGAGGAAAAAGAAACCATTTTGAAATAATTCTCTTATTTTTATTAATTTTTTGAGATTCTTTTGCCTCTACCTTTCAATTGCCAGGAGTACAGCTATGTGCCACCATACTCAGCTCATTTTTTGTTTTTATTTTTAGTCGGTATACAAAGTAATTGCTTTCATTGTTACATTTCTTACATATATGTGATTATACTTTGAGTTTATTCTGTCTTCTGACCTCTCCCATCCCCTTCCTCTCTATAAATAGTCCTTCATGCTTCTGTCATGTATATTTCAATATTTCTGTTCCCCTTCTTGTAGCCCCCTTTTCACCCACTCATAACCCATTCCACTTTCGTATCATTCATCCATAGATGATTCCCGGCACACACATTGTGGTTCACAACCATCCATAATTCCAGTTCCAGTAGAAATGATGCCCTCTTCTGACCTCTGTGGGTACCAAGCATACACATGGTGCACATAAATACATGCAGGGGAAACACTCACACATAAAATAAAATGAAAAAGAAAAAATGCTACAAGATGGATGGCCCTAAAACACCCAGTTCAGCTAGGCATTATGTGCACACCTGTAACCTCAATGCTTATGAGGTAGAGGCTGGAGACTCTCGAATTTTAGATGAGCCTGGGCTAAATGGCAAGATCCTGCATGAAAAACAAAAAACAGTCCTCCTTGGCAATCCCGGATTAGCTATACTATGTGATAGGTGTAGGTTCTACTCTGGACTCAGGTGTAGAAATTACACATTTGTTATACCAGTATATATATTCATGCCTTTTGTTTTGTTTTGTGACACACTGAGTTTACCCAGGACTAGTTGTGTAAATGTGTTTAGAACAGCCCACGGAGCTTGGTGGGCTCACTAATACCTGCACGGCTAAAGACAGTAGCTTCCTCTCTCCCAAAATGTATCAATAGTAACTAGTTGGGCAGGAACAGGTAAGGCCAGGGAAGTTCCTTCGA
>PVIH01030285.1:0-12387 GCA_004025045.1 Sigmodon hispidus | reverse complement strand
GCCTTTGAGCTGGTATTCTTCTCCTTCTTCTATTCCTATTATTCTCAAGTTAGGTCTTTTCATGGTGTCCCAGATTTCCTGAACATTTTGAGTTATGGCTTTTTTAGTTTTACTATTTTCTTTGACTGATATATCTATTTGAGCTACTGAGTCTTCCACTTCAGAGATTCTATCTTCCATCTCTTGAACTCTGTTTGTTCTGCTTGTATCTGTGGTTCCAGCTTTTTTCTTCAGATTTTCTATTTCCATCTTTGCCTCATTTTGTGTCTTTTTTTATTGCTTCTATTTCAGCTTTTAGTTCCTGGCATGTTTCTTTCATAGATTTGTTCATCTCTTCCAATTTTTTGTTTGTATTTTCTTCTATTTCTTTAAGGCTATTTTTCATATCTTCTTTGAGGGCTTCGATGATCACCAAAAAGGAATTTTTGGTGTTGCTTCCTTCTGTTTCCTCTTCATTGCTCAGTTCAGGTCTTGTATTTGTAAGATCGCCACTCTCTTCTGGAGTTACCTTGTTGTTCTTTGTATTATTATGTAAGTTTTTGCACTGATGTTTGCCCATGGCTTCAGTGGTTCAAGATTAGGTGGCTCCTGGTCAGTTGTGGCACTCGGGCTTGTGCACCTCCTGTCACCCTTCTGGGCAGGGTCTAAGTCTGTCCTTCAGGGACCCCAGTCATTATCTGTTCACTAAGTTGGAGGTGAAGGTGGGTAGCCGTGCAAATTCCCTCAGCAGCAGCTGTGGGTATGGTGACAGGCAGACTTTATCTGTGCCTGCTACAGAGTGCGCTGGGACTCACTCTGCAGACAGTACCCAGTCCCAGAAGCGGAACTGAAACCGATGGGAGCTCAACTCTCCCTCCCTGGCTGGGATATAGGCGCTTGGGCCTGGTGACCCCTCCTCACCTCTAGGCGGGATCTGAGTCTATCCTTCAGGGACCCCTGTCATTATCTGTTCGCTAAGTTGGAGGTGGAGATGGGTAGCCATGCAAATTCCCTCAGCAGCAGCTCCATCCTTTTCCTTTTGAGGAGTCATTTTTATATCTATTTTCTACAGTATCTTCCATTTTAAATCCCTACTAGCAAGACACAGGAGTTCTGGTTTCTCTGAATATGCTCCAACACTTATTATGAATTTTTATTTAAATTACAGTGGATGTGAGGCAGTGTCAGAGTATGGCTTTAGTTTGCATTTCTCTAGTAACTAATGATGGTGTCTTTCTGTATGCTCATTGGCCCTTATTTCTCTTTGCTTTTTCCCACAGTCTTAGCTCATTTCTACCTGAATATGATACTAGATTTAGCTTTTTACGTTTGTAACAAAATATACTTGATCCATTTTTATGCATATGAGCATTTTGCCTATGTGTATGTATGTACATATGTGCATGCACTATGGTAGCAAGCTTTGTTGCTGGCCACCAGCTCCCCAATAATGGCATGGAGACTCCTTATTAATTATAAAAGCTCAACCCTAGCTTAGGCTTGTCCCACTAGCTCTTATAACTTGAGTTAACCATTTTTATATTAATCTACATTTTGCCTTGTGGCTTTCTACCTTTCATTCTATATGTCTAACTCCCTCCAAGTCTTGTAGGTGTCTCACATGTAGTGCACACCTAAATTCATCTGCTACTTTCTTTCTGTCTGCCTGAAAGTTCTGCCTGTACCTCCTGCCTAGCTATTGACCATTCACCTCTTTATTAAACCAATTATAGCAATATATTTTCACAGAGTGTGCAAATATCCCACAATACCTGAAGCCTTTTGGAGGCAAGAAGGCGTCAAATCCCCTAGAATTGGAGTTACATATTATTGTGAGCCACCACATGGGTGCTGGGAACCGAACCCAGGTCCTCTGCAAGAACAGCCAGGGCTCTTCCCTGCTGCTGAGTTGTCTGTCCAGCTCTAGCTCTGGGATTCCATTTTTTTTAAGCTTATGTACATATGGTTTTGAAATTTGAAAATTTTGAAGATCATTTGAAAAATCTTTTATTCATTTAGCATAAATAAACATAAAAGTTTAAACAAAGAGATGTTCTCCAAGAAATGTGTTTTCTACATGTTCTATGAGCAAACATTGCTGGTTTTGATCTGAAGTATGCTAATGCATGTTAATTTTGTGGTGACAAAAGTGGCCTAAGGAAAGATGGATTTGCTTTGGGTGGCATGGAATGCCTGGTGTTAGGACCAGGCAGCTGGTTATACTGCCTTCACAGCCTGAACACACAAAAATGACTGCTGGTACTCAGTTGGCTGTATCCTGTCCCCCTTTTTTTCCTTTTGTTCAGTCTAAAACACGTATTGAACCGCCTACAGTTAGAATGGGTCTTCCCTCTTCAGCTAAACTTCCCTGGGAAAGCCCTCACAGGCATGCCCAATACGGTGTCACAGTGAGGGCTAACCATCACACTATGTGACAGTCTCCACCTGTCCCTGCATCCACCATTCATGACCATATCACAAGGTTTGCATTTGTTTTACATTTTATCCAAGCACCTCTATCCTGCACAAACCTGCATCACGCTCATGTATTTTAGTCATTCTGATGTGTTCACATTATCCTTCCCCAGACACTGTGTTTGTTCATCTGATAAATCTAGTCCTTGGGGCCTGAGAGCTGGGTCAGCAGGCAGAGGCACCTGAGTTTGGTCTCAGCATCCCACAAGGTGGCAGGAGAGAGCTGGCTTCTGGGATGGTCCTCCACCCACAAATGCATCATGGCATCGGAGTACACACACAAACACACACACACACACACACACACACACACACACACACACCATGCACACATACCATGCACGCACACACACATTTCATAAATAAAAATGTAAAAACTATTCCTAGAGGTTTAAAATTTAACTGTTATAATTTTCTTTCCTGGCTACATCAATTGTTTTTCCAAATGGACTGCTTCCTGCTTTTCTTTTTCTTTTTTTTAAAGATTTATTTATTTATTATGTATACTGTACACAGAAGAGGGCACCAGATGTCATTATAGATGGTTGTGAGCCACCATGTTGTTGCTGGGAATTGAACTCAGGACCTCTGGAAGAATACTCCGTGCTCTTAACCTCTGAGCCATCTCTCCAGCCCCCTGCTTTTATTTTCAAGCTTCCCTTTCTGCTCATTTTCTATGTTAGTTACTTGTTGTTATGGCAAAATATCTGGCAGAAGCGACTTAAGGAAAGGTATTTGTTGACTCAGACTTACAAAGGATTACAGTCCACGATAGCAGGAAGGCATGACATTGGGGGCATGAGGTGGCTGGTCATGTTGCTTCTGTCAGCAGGAAGCAGAGGTCTCTTATTTCTTTAAACACTTTACATGTGGTTATTGTGTAACTTATGTCAGATAATTGTGACATCCCTTGTACTCTGTTTCTCCACTCCCGATTGTCTTCTAGTTCTTATCCATGGTGTCTTACCTCCTTGTGATTTTGTTTTCACTAAAAGTCCTTGTTTCTTTTGGATTTTTATCTGCAGCACCCTCTTTGAGGCCTGGACACACGACATTCCTTCAGAGGGTCCATATTTGTTTTTACTAGACCAATTGGGTCAATACCTACTCAGGACCAATTGCAATTCTTTGCTTGTGGTTTTGTTTCATTTTGTCATTCTGGATAACACATATTGGTAAACAAAGTCCCTATTAGAAAGAGAGAATTTGCCCTCTTTCCTTTCCTCCTTCCCTGGGATCTCAGTATCCTGGAACCTGGTGGGGTTTATGTGTCACTCAATCTCACACTAAAAGTGCCACCCTCAGGGTTCAGCTGGCTCTTCCCCTGTGCAGTCATGGAGGCTCAGCTTTAAAGTCACCAGGTCAAAGTCAACTTTGGCACCACCTACATCCCAAGGTACTGTAGACTTCTCATCCTTACGTGGATTTTTATCCACTCACTCACTCACTCACTCACTCACTCAGTGGTATTGAGAATCGAACCCAGAGTCTCTTGCATGCTAGACAGGCATGCTATCACTGAGTTACATGCTTAGCTTCCTTGTCTGGAGTTTGTGCAGCATTTATTTGTTTCAGTTGGTCTGTCTGGGCGCCCAACTTGATGCACTAGCAAACTGGCAATCCTGATGTCCCCACATTTGCATAACTGGCATTTATCTTTCCAGCACCTGCACTCAGATCTAAGCCATGACCTTGGAATGTGCAAGAATGTTCAGTTTGACTGGTGGTCTTTGCTTCTCCTCCATTTTTCTTCAGATTGTTTTCAGAAGGGGGCAACTTTTCCCCGGAAGAAATTGAATTGCTGTGTCATCGATTGGAGAAGGAGGCTACCAGGATTGAGTTTGTTGAAAGTTTAATCATGATCCACATGGAAAAAATGGAGACAGAGTACCTGGACCAGGTATCTGGACCTCCCCCTTCTCCCTCCAAACAGCCTCCATGACTGCCTACCAGACGCTGTCACTTCTGAAGAAAGGGTAGACCTGGACCCCAGCAATATTTAAGCTCCCCCATTCTTCCAAGATCATGTTCATCCCAATTTACTCCTTATCTTTTCTGAACAGGCCAATGATGTCATCAACAAATTTGAGAGTAAATTCCATAACCTATCTTCAGATCTAATTTTCGTAGAGAAAATCCAACGGCTCATGACAAATCTGCAAGTGAACATCAAGTGTCAGGTAGGACAGGTCCCTCTTCTACCTAGTGGACATTCATCACGCACACTGGCACACCAACTATACAGCAGTGTGATGTATAGTGGGATTATGTTATATTATAAATAATTGTCCCGCCTACTGGTTTAATAAAAACACTGATTGGCTGAAGGCAGACAGGAAGTGTGAGTGGGGCTACCAGACTAAGAAAACTCTGAGAAGAAGAACAGAGCAAAGAAGCCAGAGAGACACCACAGAGATACCACGATGAGACGCAGACAGACACAGAGGAAAGAAGTTGAAATGCTGCTCTGAGAAGAGGTACCAAGCGGCACGGCTGAAGAAGATAAGAATCAGAGCAAGAGCTAGCTAGCTATATCAGAGCCACAGGCTGATCAGCATAAAATTAATATAAGCATCTGTGTGTTTCTGCAAGACTGTGTGTCTGGACCACAGCCCAGATAGGCCAGAAACTTATTATTACAGTGATGTCTGTCCAGGGGAACTTAAGCCAGGAAGACAAATAACCCATTCACTGAGGTCCTGCACTCCACAATCACCAACTTATTTGATTTAGCAGTATTTGCCTGTATAAGAGCTAGCTGGACTGCTTTTATCTCACAGTGGAGGCTTCTTCTTAGAAGCCATCATTCCTTATGCTTCTGTCTGTTGTAACTAGCTATGTGGAGCAGGGATTTTTTCAAGGGCAGTAGTTACTTATCTGTTCCCTAAGAACATCCCATGGCCGGCCAGCCAGCACTCAGTGGCCCAGAGCCCACTCCTGTTCTTATCCACCCCTCCTGTCTCATACACAGTCCTAAGTCTTTGAATTCATCTTCCTCAGTGCTACAGACTCGGCCATGTAAGCCCTTCATCTTATGGCCGGCTCCTGTCCTCACTGCAACCTTTGCTATGGACCTGCAGCTTCTGTCACGGGTTTCTCTCCCTTACTAGCTCGTGCATCTCTAGGCCAGCACACATTCAAAGAACAGTGTCTGAGGATCTTTTGGGGGTGGGGTCAGCCAAACTGAGGAGGACTTGTCTGTCTCCTGAGACTGGGAGATATTCTAGCCAAAAAAAAAAAAAAAAAAAAAGTGTTTGCTGCAATCTCAAACTCTGACTGAGACTGGACTCAGTCCCAGTCCTCTGCTTCTGTCACTCAGGGGACATTTTTGCCCATCTGTGAATTGGGAACCGTATAAGCAACTTGAAAGGCATGGTCCCAGCCAGTGAGCTAATGTGTGGCCCTGGTGCAGAGGAAGTGAAGGGAGATGATGGTGAACTTTTAATGCCTTCAAGAGAATAATCTTCCAGTCATCCCAGAAGGGAAGAGATACGGCTGGAGGGAGCAGAGCCCAGAGGTCGCCTAGCCCTGTTTAAGGGACACATTCCTAATGAGCCTCCAGCCAGCACAGAAAGACCCCTTCCCCAAGCTGCTTGTAGTCTACAGGGCTTGCATTCTCAGTAACAAATGTTTGAAGCAGAATGCATTTGCAATGGGGACAGCCTGGAAATGCAGATGAAACACAGCAAGGTGAAAGCAATCTGTGATTCTATGCCATAGTCATACTTTCTAGAAAAAACTTTACCATCTTCCCGGCCTCCACGGTCACAAGTTCTGCTTAAGATGCTGATTTACGATGGACTGTACATGTGAGAAGACAGGGATCCATTCAAGCCAGCGTATGACTTATGTGACTTTATAAGCAGTGTATTCTTTATTTTGTGTGTGGTAGTATACATGTATACACATATGTGAGTGTGTGCATGCATGTACCTAAGTCAGAGTGGTTCATTCTGTCATTCTCCCACTTACCATAGCCTTGAGATATAGTGCCTAACACTGAGCCAGATCATTGCTTTAGTGAGGCTGGTTGGTCAGAGAACTCTCAGGAGCCAGCTCCCCATTCTGACATTGCAAGCACAAATGGCTAGGCCTAGCTTTCTATGTGAGCACAGAGGACTCGAACTTACTTCCTTTGGTCAGTAGAGTAAACATTCTTTCCCACTGAGACATTTTTGCAAGCCCCTGTAGTAAGAAGTTTCTGGCTTGGCCTAGTCCTGAGGTCCAGATCTGCTCAAAGCAACTTGGTCCCAAATAACCACATAAAAGCTTTATTAATTACAAGCTGTTTGGCCTATGGCTCAGGCATACAATTTGCTAACTCTTAAACTAACCCATAATTCTTATCTTGTTTAGCCATGTGGCTTGATACCTTTTCTCAAAGCAGCATTCTCATTCTCATTTTCTTTTCTCTGCATCTGCTGCTCTCTCTCTCTCTCTCTCTCTCTCTCTCTCTCTCTCTCTCTCTCTCTCTCTCTCTCTGCTTTTCTGCTTCCCTGCATTCTCCTAGTCTGCTAGCCCCACCTATACTTCCTACTGGTCAATCAGCATTTTATTTAACCAATATTTACAATGACAAATATTTGCAGTAAACAGAAGCATGATTGCACAGGTCCCTTTATACTCCCTGAAGATTCTCCATAATTACTCTATGTGTAGCCTCCCTGTCATGGCTTGGCTGCCAGGTTTTGTTTGTTTGTGTGCTTTTGTTTTGTTTCTGAGTCTTCTTTCAGTATTATGCCTGTCTAGGACTTGTAAGAGAAGCACCCTTGTCTGAGACACTGCCTATGTTTTCAGATATCCTGTAAACTGGAACAATGTGACAGGGTGTGAGTGTCCTAAAGCTCTGTGTGCTCTCTGGTGGGTCTTACATACTTAACCACACTCTGTGACATCAGTTTTATTTAAGCCATACCGATGCGATACAGAAACAAACCTTTTAAACTTGCATTGATCTTCTTTCTGATAGGACTATATACTCTCACTTTTTTTTTCAGTGTTTAATCAATTTCTTATGTATCTTGAAGAACATTTTCCTGTTTTTGATGTTTATTATAAAAACAGAATCTCAAAACTGGTTTCCTAGGTGGCGAAGTCCAATTCACAAGCAGAAGGGTTAAATGCTTCTCTGGAACAACTTCAACTCAAGATCCAAACCTGCAGAGACCAGCGGGGAGACAAGGGAGTGAGTTGATCTGAGATTCTGAACGTGCCCATTCAGGGCAAAGTTGGTGTAGACTTGCATTCGGAGAGGGGGGTGTCTCCAAGCCTCTCTGGCTAACTTTTGTGTTACTCGGTGGAAGGCAGAAAGAAAAACCAACACCCCCCCACATACACACACACACACACACACACACACACACACACACCAGTCTGAGGTGGGTGTGCAGAGGTTAGTGAGGGTGGGACCTGAATGGGATTCCAATCCTCCCTCCTAGACACACCGGCCTGAGGTGAGCATGCAGAGGTTAGTGAGGGCGGGGCCTGACTCTGGATTTGGGGATCCTACTTTCCTTTAATGTCATCAGGCCTCCCCTCCGAGCTGAGACTCAGCCCCAGCTGAATGGGAGAAGTAGGGCTCTGTGCCCCTTTTCATCACAGCATATAAACCAGTTTGTCATGTCTAACCTGTGAAATGCTGGAATTGCAGCAGGGTTCAGCAGGACCACATTTATGAATGTCTCTGGCTCCCCTCAGTCAGCAGAGCAGGTCTCTGGGTGTGCACATACTTGGTTTTTGTTGTTGGTTTTGTTTGTTTGTTTGTTTGTTCTGGCCATGAGTGTCTATCTCTGCCTCAATCCACATGTGCCCTGCTCTCATGCAGTATCTGTGGGCAGCTCACCCAGATGCACCCAGATGTACCCCAGAGCTGGATACCTGGTCTGCAAGATGGAGAGAAGTACTCTCTGTTCCATTTCTCTTATGGCAGACCCAGGCTGTGTCTCCACTGATGTGAGCCCCAAGAGGAGCCCCATTTTTATATCTTCATTGAAAATTTTTATATGGTATAGCACATGATTTTTTAAAAAAAAGTTTCCCACAGGGCATCGAGTGTGGGATGACTGTCCCTGTGGAGACAGAGACACCATCGGTCCTATTTGCCTCCATATAGTTTCCTGCACACTCATTGAGTTCATCATCACTCTGAGAGATGATGTGTAGATGGAAGGTGGTTCCTATGTCTTATCCATCACTTCCCTGGTCTCTCTTTCCTGCTATCAAGGGTCAAACTAGTTGTCCTACTCGGACCTTCAGTAGGTCCTTTGGGCAAGTCCTAACTGCCAAGAATACCAACATTTTACATTCATTTCTTCCCCTTCCATCTCCACCAGTTCTTTTATAGTAGGTGGATGTCAGATTTACCCAGCCTCCTGAGTAGGCAGGGAAGAATGTGAGCTGGGTGTGCCATTCCTGTGTGGATGGAGGAGCCTGGTTTATAGTCCACAAAACAGTGATTAGGAGACAATGGTAAGGTCTTGGATGCATAGTGAGGATAAAAATGTTTGGGATGTATGCCTGAACCTGTAGGGTGCTGCTAAGGGGAATGGCTGGATGGTCAGTCAGCCCTCCTGCACAATCCTCCTTACCATTGACAACTGGACCAAATGTGTCCTTAAACATATAATTTTAGAGATAGAGGAGACACTAGGGGGTGTTCCATATACCCATCTTATAGATGAGGAAACTGAGTCTTGCCTAACAGAACTGTCCCATCAGTGAAGGACCACAGGACAGCTGCCCAAGAGAGCCAGCCAGTGACTGCCCACACACTCCTCGATGATTGTTTCCTATAAGACAGGGGACTCAGAAGAACCAAATGTTGTCTTTTCTGGATAAGCCCTTGTCCCCACACTTCTGATGACCCTGCCTGTTTTCTGGGGCCCCTCCCTCTGTATTCTATTAGATGGTGACCACAGATGACCTCCTTTCCTTTGTCCGATCCTGGAAAGAAAAACTGAGCCAGAGGATTAAGTACCTCAACTGTAGCCTGGATGTGGTGTCTATTACTCGTGAGGTCTTTACGGTAAGGAACATGGAGAGATCAGGAAAAGGGTAGACAAAGTATAGTCTGGGCTCCCAGGAGACCTCACAAGATCTGGGATGGCATAAGAGGAGAGGAGATGCCCAGGAATCATCAGGCATGCTAGGATGTTATGGAAGGAAAATGCACTGTAGAGTCAGATCTTGCCCTTGTCTCTTAGGAGACTCATCACATCTTTGGTACCTCCTGGAGAGCAGGCACTTGGGAAATGTTTCTAAAGTCAGGAGTGAATGAATGAATGATCAGTTGAACCCCTGAGGAAATAGGTGCACAACTACTTTATATAGCAAATGAGTTCTAAGAAGCCAGGCAGCTTGCCTCCAGCCATCACTCAGATAAGGTGTCAATGAACAGTATCTGCTGCCTCCTCAAAATGTGGTCCCTAACTTAGAATTTCTCTTTGGACTGCAGGACACCATTCTGACTGATATGGAAGTGGAGAGTGACATCCATGTGTCTTCAGAGGCCCTTGAGGAGGAAGCCAAGGTGGACGTTGTTACCCCCGAGTCCTTTGCCCAGCCAACCCGCATGGGGAGGCCTATGATTGAAGACCCTGCTGTGGATGTGGTCAAGAAGATCCTTCAGTGAGTGTCTATCATGTGGTCTGGGGTCCTACTTACTGTAGCACCAAGGGAGTGCTGCTCTTGCCTGTGACCTCAGGCCAGAGGCTACCCTTCTTTTTTTTTATGAGCCAAAATTTTTATTTATTCATTTCTTGCACTTGAACTAATCCTCGATGACATCACTGGCCTGAGGTTCTTTGCCATAGTCCTTAACTACTACACAACTACAACCAACCACTTTGCGTGGCTTCCCCTCTCGATCAATTTTACAGAGGCCTACCCAGTCCCCTAGTTTTTAGTTGTCACCAACCTTAATTAGATTGATTTGGTGCTCAGCACAAGGTGCCTCCACCAACTTGACATACACAGGCTCATCACAGTTGGATGCAAGCACACAGATGGGCTAGGTGCTTGTCTAAGGCTTTGGTAACTTTGTGGATACCACATGCTAGGCCTTCATGGATGAGGGCGCTCTTCAGCACCTCTTGTAGAGCAGTGTTGACCTCCTCTAGCAGCAATGCCTTCCTTGGCCATGGCGGTGGATTACGGGTGAGGCTGAATCTTGTATACACCCAAGCCTCCGCCTTCTTAAACCTCAGTTACTCACCCAGATTCCTGAGCTCAAAGTGAGACTTGCGCGTGTGGCATTGAGGACAAACAGTCTGTTACTCAGAGCTTGGCCTGGGCTGTTGTCATGGTCACCATGGAAAAGTTCACTTTCTTTGCCTTGGTTTCAGAATTCCTCAGATGAAGTCATCGTGCCCGTGTGATAAGGATCGCTCCCACACAGGTAGAAGCCCAGGCCTGGGGGTCTCAGGGAGGTTGGTGGCAGCTTCAGCCTATCATCACCTCTTGTCCTGGACACTTGTCACCCAAAGCCTTGAAGAAACATCGGTACCGGGGAGAAAAGTCTGCAAAGAAGGCCTTGGCCAGCTCCAGTGCCACCTCAGCAGGAAGGTAAGGATGCGAAGCCATCCCAAATGTCCCCTTCCTCCTAGATGGCCGGGCCCACTTGTCCCCAGACAGCCTATCTTCTGCTTGACTCTGATCTTGGGCCCCACCCACTTGCACTCATGTTCAGGAACTACATGGGAGGTGGTGGGAGGAGCATTCCTGACACTGGCTGTGTCTGGGCCTGATGCCAGCTCCCACATGTTTGTACCTGGACAAGTGTCTGGGTGGCTGTCATTGGGATGGAAAGGATTCCTGTCCTGCAGTCCCCACAAGCTGAACAATTAGAAAGGGGGACAGACTGAGCATAGGAGCAGGGGACTCACAGAAGGGCTAGGACTCACTGTCTACGTCCATGGTCACCACTAACTCTGGAAAGGTCATCCCTCACACATAAGCCTCTGGCTACTAGCTCTAACCCACGTATTTTAGGGAAAGCAAATGAGAGAAGTCAAATGGCTGAGCCAACTTTGGCTCTTTGCTGAGTCCTGGATAACGTGTGTGTGTGTGTGTGTGTGTGTGTGTGTGTGTGTGTGTGTGTGTGTGTGTGTTATTCCTTATGTAAATGAATCCGCATCTAACCAGAAGTGTTGTATGATTATCTGCTGACCCTGATGGCTCTCTTCCAGCCTTCACAGGGAAAGGGAGAATGCAAACTTCGGAATCTGATCAACTCTGCTCTCTGTCCGCTACCTGGCCTTGGCAAGGAGAGAGCAATAAACCCAAAGTTAAGGGTTTTTTTCCTTTTTTCAGAGAAGTGGTAGAGTAAGAAAGCATCCTGTAGAGCTGTTTTAAAATGCAGTCATTCTGTCTCATAGACATCACAGCTTCTCAGGCATCCCAGGCAGGGTCCAATGGCTATAGAACTGCCCACTATCCCTCTACACACTATAAAGTACTGACCATCTTCTGTCTCACAGCATAACGCGACATACTAAGATTGTCAGAGTCGACAGAAAGTACCAGGTGCTTGGGGAAAGGCCTCCTCCTCAGGCTGAGTAAGTAGTGGTACATTGTTTCCCATTGTGAGAACCTTTCCCCTGTGAGATCCTTTCCCCTGTGAGAACCTTTCCTCTGTGAGATCCTTTCCCCTGTGAGAACCTTTCTTCTGTAAGAACCTTTCTCCCTGTGAGAACCTTTCCCCCTGTGAGAACCTTTTCCCGTGTGAGAACCTTTCCCCCTGTGAGAACCTTTCCCTCTGTGAGAACCTTTCCTCTGTGAGAACCTTTCTCCCTGTGAGAACCTTTCCCCCTGTGAGAACCTTTCCCCCTGTGAGAACCATTCCCCTGTGAGAACCTTTCCCCTGTAAGAACCTTTCTCCCTGTGAGAACCTTTCCCCCTGTGAGAACCATTCCCCTGTGAGAACCTTTCCCCTGT
>PVIH01030284.1:0-12388 GCA_004025045.1 Sigmodon hispidus | reverse complement strand
AGTAGGTGTGGCCTTGTTGGAGTAGGTGTGGCCTTGTTGGAGTAGGTGTGGCCTTGTTGGAGTAGGTGTGGCCTTGTTGGAGTAGGTGTGGCCTTGTTGAAGGAAGTATGGCCTTGTTGAGTAGGTGTGGCCTTGTTGGAGTAGGTGTGGCCTTGTTGGAGTAGGTGTGGCCTTGTTGGAGTAGGTGTGGCCTTGTTGGAGGAAGTATGGCCCTGGGGGTTAGAATTTTAGGCTCCAAAAGCCTGGGCCAAGTCCAGTTCTCCCTCTTGGCCTTTGGATCAGAATGTAGCTTTTCGCTACCTCTCCAGAGCTTTGTATGCTACATGATGATAAAGGACTAACCAGCAAATCTCTTTCCCCTCCCCCTATTAAATGCTTTCTTAAATAAGAATTGTCTTTGAAAATGGTGTCTCTTTGTAACAACAGTGATTTGGGGCATGGGAAGCAGGTGGGGGAAGGGGTGATCTCCATCTATGATTCATTAAGTTAAAGAAGTTAAAGTCTGTAATTTCTTTTACTTTTTTTTTTTTTTTAAAAAAGGTTGATTTATTTATTGTGTATACAATGTTCTGTCTGCATGTTTTCTTACTCATCAGAAGAGAGCATCAGATTTTACTATAGATGATTGTGGAACACCATGTGGTAGCTGGAAACTGAACTCAGGACCTCTGGAAGAACAGCCGGTGCTCTTAACCTCTGAGCCACCCCTCCAGCCCTAAAGTCTGTACTTTCAATTCAACTTTAGGGATAATTTTTATTTGTTTATTTATTCATTTATTTGTTTTAATGTGTATGAGTGTTTTGCCTACATGTTATTCTGCTTATGTGTACTTGATGGCCCTCACAGGCTGGAGTAGGGTTCAGATTCCCCAGAACTGGGGTTACAGGTGAATGTGAGCCACCATGTGGATGCTGGGATCAGAACCTGGATCCTTTGGAAGAAGTCAGTGCTCTTAACCATTGAGCCATCTCTCCAACCCTGAGGGATAATTTCCATTCCACAAAATAGTCATACATGGTAAGCACATAGTTCGATGAATATTGTTAAGTTGAAACAGTCTCCATAGCTTTAGAGCATGCCCGTCACCTCCAAATGCTCACTGTGTCCTTTGTAGCTAATGCTGCTCCCACACCCCAGTCTAACTATGGAGAACAAGCTGACCTCAGCCTTGAGAGTTGATTCTCCTGCCTCTGCTTCCTGAATGCTTGAGATTACAGATGTATGCCACCACAGCGCTATTTACACGGGCTGATCTTGATGTGTGCTTTTTGGAGTTTTGCTTTTTTTTCCAGACATGTTTTCTGTTAGCCTTGGTTATCCTGGAACTTGCTCTGTAGGCTGGCCTTTAACTCAAGAGATCCATTCACCTGCCCCTGTCTTCAGAGTGCTGGGATTATAGGTGTGTGCCACCACCTCTGGCTTGATGTGTGCTTTCTTAAAAGATTTCACCACTGCTTTAAAAGACAGTTCTATTAATCATGTGGAGAAAATGTAAGTAATCAGGTTCAAGTATTGGAACCAGAACAGTTTCCTCCTGGGGCAAACACTCACATCTGTACCCTACCCAGAGCAGGCTTGCCACCTCTACTCAGTATAAATTTTGAGGCTGAAGGTAGATGGAAATGTTTGCAGACAGTGCTGTCAAATCTTCAACTACGTTAGTTGTGGATGAGAATCGTTCAGAACTGCATGTGGCTCTTTAGGGGAGCTGGAGATAGGCAGAGCTGAGGCAAGGTTTCAGGTACCAGAAACCAATCTGAAAACCATTATGTGGTTAGAGATGGTCCTCTGTCTCTACCTCTCAGGTGCTGGGATTACAGATGGCGTCATCACACTCGATTAAGTGTGGCTCCAGACAGCCATAACTGGTTCAGCTTGTTCCTTAGGAGGGAAATGCAAATTAAATTTACAACCAGATGAAAGACTTTACACGTCAACACAGGACATGGAAACGCTAGCAGTGATTGCTTTTGTCCTCTGCCTACCACGTCTTTATCCCACATGCCTGAATTAAGGCTGGAAATCCAAAACTGGCATGCACCTAGTGAGGCCAGCAAGTGCGTGCTGAGAGCAACCCCAGGGCATGTGTGCAGATTCTGCTGCTGTGGGCAGGCTAGGCCGGGTACACTTATTCTCTGCATGATCTTGTTTGAATGCATTCGCTCCACTGCATGTCTTCCCATTTTCTTTCTTTTCTGGTTACCCTGGCTTCCTACCTCTGTCTCCCGGAGTCACTGAGTCCAGTGCCCATCTGCAAGTGAGTGGAGTTTTTGGTTTGTTTCCTCTAGCCCTCCTACACAGTGGGACAGAGTTTGGGCTCTACTGCTTTATACAAACGTCGCTATAGTTGTGGAGTCATCCTGGCCGTATTTTGCTCATACAGAGGTGGTAAACTGGCCTTGGAATGATCCTAGAGTCACTTACCAAGCTTGAAACATTAAGTTCCATTTGTTTTCACTTTTAGTATTTGCTCTAGTGTTTAGTCAGAAATGTTCCTAACATCTCTAGCCCGGGACTCACAATAAGTAAAAGATCAAGTGTTATCCAGTCAAGCCTTTCCTGATGTTTCTGTGAACTAAAGTTCCCTTATAAAAACCAAAAAGCCACACCAATGCTAAAAGTATCACAGGATGACTGCTTGACTGATGGGAACTTGATGATTGTACAGAGTCAGAATGTTGCAGATCCAGAATCAAATTACCTTGGGCTACTTTGAGTCTCCCTAATAGCCCTTTATTGGCCACCTTTGTGAGCCATCAACCTTTTAACTAACAGGTAAAACCTTTGGAATGTATCAGTTTAAGCGACCCCTACTTCTACCAATACAAAAGCTAAGAATATTACTATAGCACCTGAGAACTATTATAGCCTAGAGTTCCACATAATTGATGTTTAGACCAATGTATTAAGGCAATACCCTGAGCTATGATTTTCTTTTGTTCTGTGACTATAAAGTTCACGATAGCACTTTAGCATTGGAATGGCCTAAATCTGTGTTCCCAGGCATGGCCACTCAGATTTGACTCAAAATAACCTTTGTTGCCCCCTTTGAGGCCAGAGATGTTTTGCATCAACACTTCCCATGAGATCTAGGGGCCCCAAGGAACTTAAGCTGGGGAATGGTTTTAATTTACTCAGTGTATTTCCAGAACAAAAGACCCACAGAAACACAATGCCAAACAGAATGTTCTCTGGTTATACAAATGTGTTGTTCTGTTTCTTTCTTCTCCTCTTCTTTTGGCTGTTCCCAAATAAAGCTTAGATTTTTTTTTTTTACATGTGTTTGAGAAAAAAATGTGCATAAGACAAAACTGTCTGCAGAATGTATCCACATGCACCAGGCTCTAAGTTTGGTTGTTGAGTACCACATAAACCAGAGTTGGTGCACGCCTGTAATAAAGCATTACTAAGGTAGAGGTAAGAGAATCTTAAATTCATGGTCACTTTTGACTATATATCAAACCCAGGCCAGCCTGGGCTACATGAGATCCTGTAACAAAACAAACAAAAGCACCTCCAGGAGTCTGTAGAGCTGGCTCTGGGGTAAGAGGGTAAGAGTGTTGTTTGTCAATACAGCCTGGACTCAGCTGTCATGCACCTATGACTTCCCCACGGTGATAGTCTGAAGCCCACAATTGTAAGATGAATGAACTCTTTTCCCCTAAACTGTTTTAGTTAGGGTATGTGGTGGTTTGAAGGAGAGTAATCCCCTAGGCTCATGTATTTTAATGTTTTTGGTCCCAGTCCCCCGCCCCCCACCCCGCCCCATGATGAAACTGTTTGGGAAGGATTAGGAGGTGTGGCCTTGGAGAAGTTACCTACTGAGGGAGGGCTTTGAAATTTCAAAAACCTATTCTAAGCCCCCTCCCACCTGCAACTTGTGAATCAGATTCAAGTTCTTTTTTTTTTTTTTTTTTTTTAAGATTTATTTATTTATTATGTATACAGTGTTCTACTTGCAGGCCAGAAGAGGGAACTGGATCTTATTATGGATGGTTGTGAGCCATCATGTGGTTGCTGGGAATTGAACTTAGGACCCCTGGAACAGCAGTGAGAGCTCTTAACCTCTGAGCCACCTCTCCAACCCAGATTCAAGTTCTTATCTACTGCTACAGCACCAGGCCAGCCTACCACCATGCTCCCCACCATGGTAACTATGGACTAACCCTATAAGTTGCCTTGGTCAATGTGTTCATCATAGCAACGGAATAATAACGTAAGACAGAGTTAGTACCAGAAGTGGGCTATTTCTGTTACAGGCTTGAATATGCTGTTTATAGGAGAAATATGGAACCTACTCTTCTTCCAGCTCTTCATCTCCCATTTACATCTATCCCAGTGCCAGCTCCTTCACAGAAGTTCTTCTTACCCCAACTTAAGACTGGAGTTAGGGGCTGGAGAGATGGCTCAGAGGTTAAGAGCACTGACTGCTCTTCCCAAGGTCCTGAGTTCAATTCCCAGCAACCACATGGTGGCTCACAACCATCTATGATGACATCTGGTGCCCTCTTCTGTATACTGTGTGTACACAGTAAATAAATAATTTTTTTAAAAAAAAGTTACCTTCAAAAAAAAAAAAAAAAGGGCTAGAGTTAGAACAATGTAAAAAGGATATAGAAAATTTCATATCCTAATATTCCCAAAGCTTGATGGCACAAGGCTCCTCCCTAGCCAATGTACCCACTGATTAAGTGGGTTCCTTTAGGGGATGGTGAAATTGGATTTGTGGATGCTCTCCTTATTAGTTTTCAAGTAAAAAGTCTTTAAATAGTTTAAACCTTTTCTAGATGACCTCTTTGGAGTATGAAACTAATTGGATCAATTATTTGGCCTCCAGAATGTCAATCCTGGGTATTCTTTTCTTTAGGAAGAAAGGATGATGATTAGAATGGCTTTGAGGAGAGGGAGAACCTGGCTGGACCTGGAGTCCTGGCAGTAGATGTTCAGGATCCCCAGTGGGATAGTAACAATAGAGCACACTGGGAACATATCAGGAATCTGAGTAACCTTTATTATTAGGAAAAAAAAAAAATCAGTTCCTAGGCTGGAGAGATGGCTCAGAAGTTAGGAACATCAGCAGCTCTTCCAGAGGTCCTGAGATCAATTCCCAGCAACCACATGGTGGCTCACAACCATCTATAATGAAATCTGGTGCCCTCTTCTGGCATGCAGGAATACATGCAGACAGAACACTGTATCGTGTAAAAAAATAGTTCCTGATTTCAGAATATTAATAAGACATTCAATGCTAACTAAAGAAGGGAGAGATGAAAGTCCAGGCAAATTATTCAAGGACCAAATGAGAAAGCATTCTAGATTAAATCTGGAGTATTTCTTGGGTCACAGGATGTTAAAATTACATTTTGTGACCAACAGTTGGCCAGACATTTCTAAAAAGTTACTAAAGATAGAAAGATGGAAGGCCAGAGAACTAAAGAATTGCTTATAGAGGCCCAGAAAGAGCATACTTGAAGGTATGAGAAGCAGAAACAGAAAGCTAAAATCATGCTCTCTCCATGGACCAAATGCCCCAGAAACAGAAGCAAGGCTTGGGATCTCAATAATTTATCTCTTCAGGGAGTGAGTGAGGCCCAAAGAGGCTTACAGCAGGCCAGGAATGGAGGAGAAATAAGGAGAGAGAAAAAAAATGTCCAAATGCGGGGACATTTAAAAAAGGAATGCCCAGAGTGGAGAAATGGCGATTAACTTCATAGATGTTAATGAAGATTTGGGGACAGGATCAAAGGTTCTATTGTTCTACTGAGACCTAATGAGAGCCTTTAAAGGTAGTTTCTAGTGAGAAAAAATTCTTTCTTTCTTTCTTTTTTTTTTTTTTAACACTTTTATTTATTTATTTATTTATTTATTTATTTATTTATTTATTTGCCTTGGTGTTTGCCTGGAACTGGAACTACAGACAGTTGTTAGCTGCCATGTGGGTGCTGGGAATCAAACCCGGGTCCTCTGGAAGAACAGTCAGTGCTCTTAACCTCTGAGCCATCTCTCCAGCCCCCGAGAAAGAATTATTTCTTGTTGATTCAGGAGCATTCCATCCCTCCCTATTTAAACATCTCCCACGAATGTACCTTTCCCTCAAACCAATTTTTCTCGCTTTTTGAGAAAAACCCCAATCAAATTTCAGGAAGGGAAAACAGTAGCTAACACATTTTCTTTGTATTCCTTCAGAAGCAGGAACCAAATTTACTGGGGAGAGTTTTGATACCCAACTTAACAGTTGGATTTAACATAATTCAGGATGATTTCCTGTGTTGAAAAACAAATCATGCTGGAGCTGGAGAGATGGCTCAGGGGTTGAGAGCACTGGCTGCTCTTCCAAAGGTCCTGAGTACAGTTCCTAGCAACCACATGGTGGCTTATAACCATCTGTAATGAGACATGCTGTCCTCTTCTGGTCTGTAGGTAAAACACTGTATACTTTAATAAATAAATACTTAAAAAGAAAAACAAATCATACTAAATGTTCATGCCTGGGGGAAGCGGGGTGGGGGGGGAAACAGTGTGACTTGCAGGGTCCTCTCATTGACCAGTAAAATAAACACCCTCTCGAGTGGTTAAAGAAAGGCACCATCTTATTCCCTTAGAGGGAAGGCTAGGACTCAAACCTACCCCGAGGAGCTCATACACGAGACTGCTTAGAGCCTGTGTGTTCTCCCTCAGTACTCCAGTAAGCACAATGGCTCTCACTGAAGAGTCCAAGACCTTAGAGCAGTTAATCAGATCATTAAAAGAAAACACCCTGTGCTCCCCAACACATACACCTTCCTCAGAAAGAACCACTACTATAGATTTAAAAGATGCCATGAGGCCAAGCAGTGGTGCCACATGCCTTTAATCCCAGCACTTGGGAGGCAGAGGCAGGCGAATTTCTGTGAGTTCAAGGCCAGCCTGGTCGACATAGCGAGTTCCAGGATAGCCAGGGCTGTAGAAGCAAGAGACCTTGTCTCAAAAAACAAAAATGCCTTTTGGGCTTGAACCTTTCCAGCTGATGGTGGAGGCCTCTTTGCCTTTGAATGGAAAGACCCCTCCCCCATTGTTGAAGAAATCAACATTATTAATGAGCTTCAGTGATTCTCCTAGCTCTTTTGGTCAGATACCTGAATAAATTTTGTAGAAATTCAGTCTCCCTACTCTTAAATATGTGGGTAGTTTTCACCTCTCTGCGAGGACCACGGCAACACTGTTAGCTTCCTTGGGAGTCAAGGGTTGTGGGCATCAAAAAATATATTACTCACAGAAAATGAGGTTAGATACTTTGGGCATCTAGCCAGTCAAAGCCAAAGGTTAGGGACTGAAAGAAGTACCCAGGACCATTTCTCCCTGCTTCAACAAAGTGTGCTGCCTTACAGCTCATCTGCATGTAACAGTAACTGTCCACACAGTCAACTTTATTTTCCAGGGTGAATTCCCCCATGTTTATTTTTAATTTTAATATGACTAGAAGTCTCTCAATTAATCTGTCCTATTGGTTTTTCTTTACTTAGCTGGTTTTCTGTTTTGTTTTAGATAGAATCTCATATAGCCTAAGCAGTGTTTCATGTAGTCTTGTGTATCCTATATAGCTAAAGATAGCCTTGAGCCATATCTGGAGTTCAGAAATTAAAATTATGTAGCAAAATACCCCAGTTTTTACAGTGCTGGCATCCAAACTAAGGGTTTTGTACATCTTGGCAAGCTCTGTAGAGTCATACCGCATCCCTACAGATTGATATTGACTTTCAGTCTTTTAACTGGCTTCATAAAACTGTGTTTAAGAACTCCTCAGCCACTGCAAATAGAACATCCATGGCTTATTCATACATTTTCCAGTTTAAAAAAAAAAAAGTACAATATAAATAAACATCATCAAGAATCTCCCACTCTCTGCACTGACATTGGGGCACACAGCATCGTGGGTGTGCAGGATGGACTCAGGAAGCCCTGGTGCCAATTGGTATCCAAAAAAACGTAGTAGATTCAGAGTCCACTTGCTCTTGGAGAAACAAGTACAGACACCCAACCTCACAGGATAACTCCAGTAGATAATGAAAAAAGGCAATACAACCACCCTCCAAATTTTTAAAAAACCCAAAAAACTAAACAGTAAAAAAAATTCACACAAGTGTAATGACAATCTTTTAGAAAAAAAACAAAATGGGGCTGGAGAGATGGCTCAGCAGTTAAGAGCACCGACTGTTCTTCCAGAGGACCTGAGTTCAATTCCCGGCAACCACATGGTGGCTCACAACCATCTACAACGAGATCAGGTGCCCTCTTCTGGCCTTCAGGCATAACACTGTATGCATAATAAATAAATTAAAAAAAAAAAATCAGAGGACCTGAGTCTGATTCCCAGCAACCACATGGCAGCTAACAACTGTCTGTAATTCCAGGATCTGACACCCTTACACAGTTATACATGCAGGCAAAACACCAATTCACATGAAATAAAAATAAATATTAAAAAAAAGAAAAAACCAGAATTGATAGTAAAAACAAAAAGTAAAATCTGAAATGCTTTTCAGAACTTTATCTTTTTTTCCCTTTTTTGAGATAAGAGCTACGTAGCGCTGGCTGGTCTGAAACCTCAAACTCACAGAGATCTGCTGTCTCTGTGGCTCAAGTGCTTGGAAAGCATTACAAAACAAAAACAAACAACAATGACAAAAAACAACAAGGACATGACTTTTTTTTTTTATGTCTAGTAATGAGGACGACTGGGGTCAGCAGCTGTCAGGCTGGGCTGGCAGGAAGAGAACGGAAATTCTGTCAAAAGTGGGAATACAAGATTTGTTCACTGCATGTGACTCTCCAATGGAGACAGAAACATCTTTAATTCACAGTCACCGGAAAAACTCCAGCAGTTTTATTCTTTGTAGCTGTCCTTGTCACTGTTGGACTGGCCCTAAGCTCTGCTAACGGCTGTCACTCCGAGTTGGTGTCTCTGTACCCCCCACTCCTTGCCTCTCACACACAGCTTCAGTCTCCTCCACACCTACAGGACCTATGTTTAGCCCAGCTACTGGCAGAGCCACCTCAGCCCCTAGACCATCTACATATTTGCCGTTCATGGCCATATCTTGTTCTTAGCATCATCAATATTCTCAAACTCAATTCCTAGATGTCTGGGTTTCTCTTTTACGACCACCAATGAAGAGATATGTCATATCTTGAGAACTTCTATCAGCTGCTCTTAATGTTGAAACTCAGCCCTCTGATAAAAACCTGAACTGACCTGATGCTAAGGTGGCTGTGACGAGTCAGTCAAGACCGTGGACATGGGGAGTGGGGTAGTGGACACAGTAGCCACATGGGCCCTAGCCTCCTCACATGCAAGTCTGTTAGTTTATTTAATTTTCATTATGCCATCCTAGTTAATATAAAAGTTTCTAAATTGTTTTCTATATTTATCACATTAAAAATGTCTTTGTTGAAAAATCTTTTTGATATGAATTAAGTATCTTTCGGATCCATCATTCAATTGTGGTTTCTCTCCAACACGTGTCATCTGATGTTGGGTATGGGATGACATGCTGCTACCAGCTTTACCACATTCTTGGCATTTATAGGGTTTCTCCCCAGCTTGAATTTTCTGATATTCCATGGATTCTGAGGAAGCACTGAAAGTTTGCCCACATTCATTACATCCTCGGGATTTTTCATCGCTTCGAATTGTCCACTGGAGAACAAGTTTTGCACTGTGGCTGAAGGCCCTGCCATGTCTCTCTCCAGTGGACAGACGGCTGGAGTCATAAACAAAATCTGGGCCACACTCAAATTCCTGTGGGTTCTCTCCCATGTGAATCCGCTGATGCTGAGTGAGGGCTGACCTCCGGCTGAAAGCCTTCCCACAGAGTCCACATTCATAAGGCTTCTCTCCAGTGTGCACACGTTGGTGTAGGGTGAGCTGGGAACTCTGGATGAAGGCCTTCCCACACTCAGTGCACTGATAGGGCTTCTCCCCTGTATGTACTCTGCGGTGCTGCATGAGTGTGGAACTACGGCTGAAGGCTTTGCCACACTCACTGCAAACATAGGGTTTCTCCCCAGTGTGAATTCTGACATGCTCAGTGAGATGAGAATTGAAGCCAAAGGCTCTTCCACATTCACTACACACATAAGGTTTCTCCCCAGTGTGAACCCTGTGGTGAAGAAAAAGGCTGGAGCTCTGGCTGAAGGCTTTCCCACACTGACTGCACTTATGGGGCTTCTCTCCTGTGTGAATCCTCTGGTGCTGAATAAGGCTTGCATTTCGACTGAAAGCCTTTCCACACCAACTGCATCCATGGGGCTTCTCTCCCGTATGAATCCTCTGGTGCTGAGTTAACTGAGGACTCTGGCTAAAAGCTTTCCCACAGTCCTTACATTTGTAAGGTTTCTCTCCTGTGTGGATTATGCGATGTTGAATCAGACTTGAACTTCTACTGAAGGCCTTCCCACATTCATTACACCCAAAAGGCTTTTCTCCAGTGTGAATTCTCTGATGCAGACGGAGATAGGAATTGAGCCCAAAAGATTTTCCACATTCATCACACTTAAATGGTTTATTCCCAGTGTGAATTCGCTGATGGAGGATAAGATTTGAGCTGTGAGTAAAGGCCCGCCCACATGGACCACATTCATAAGGCTTTTCCCCAGTGTGACTTCTTCGATGCCGACTTAAGTCTGAATTATATTTAAATGTTTTATTGCATATGTCGCATTTAAAGACTCTCTGTCCTGTTTTATTTCTTTGAATTGTAAGAACATTTTGGTTTGGATTCAAGTGTCTGTCAAATGCAGGAGTCTGGGCATTTTCTGGAAGTTGTTCTCTACATATTGAGGAGTTCCCTCTAGCAACTCTCTTCAAACTGGGGGCAGAACTTCCTTGGTTCCCTTCTCTCTGACCTTCATGGTCCCAAGCTTCCTGGAATTCAGGCGTCTGTGAATTAGTCCTTGGAAATCTCTGTGATATTAATTCTGGCGTTTTTACTTCTTCAGGACATTTCTGGTTTGAAATGGTTAGCTCCTTCTCCGTCTCAATATCAGAATCTGTTGAACAAAAAATACAAATAAACTACTACAGGTAATCCCTTGCCAGCAGAAATCACAATTTGTTTAATGTTCTCATTATACTATTATGCTCTAAGTGTGAAGACACACACCTTTAATCCTGGTACTTGGGAGGCAGAGGCAGGCAGATCTCTGTGAGTTTAAAGCTAGCCTGGTTTACATAGAGAGTTCAGAACAGCCAGGGCTACATAGGACCCTGCTTCAAATAAATAAATAAATAAATAAAGTCATTATGCAATCTAATAAATAAATAAAAATAAAGCTATTATGCAAAAGTCAGATGATTCAGTAGAAAAATGTAACAGAATCCAGAAATAAAAATGGCCAACAAGCAGAATAAACACAATGATACTCACTAGTCACCCAATTGCCAGTGTTTAATTAGAAAATTAATTTATTCAACAAATGCAAGGCCAAGCATGTTCTAAGTAAGGAATAATAGGAAGACTAACACAGTCTCTGGTCCCAAGAACCTTATGTTGTATTCAGGAAGACAGATAAGGAAGTGATAGTTTTGTTTTGGGTTTTTTGAATCAGAGTTTTGCTATACAGCCTGTGATGGTTTGGAATTCACGATCCTATCACTGAATGCTGGTATCAATTCCATGCCACCATGCTTGGCTCAGCTAGTACATTTTCAGAAAGGAATAGCTAAATCATGTAACATGAAAATGCATCATGGGCTCCTGCTCAGTCAGCAAGGTCAGAGCATCAAGAGGAAGGGTGTACCTGGAACAATTAAAGGTGCCAGGCAGCAGTGGCAGAAGCTGACACAGATGCTGGGGTCCGAGAGAGAAGGTATTGAGTCCAAGAATGAAAGAGTCTCATCATGACCAGAGCAAGAGGTGGGGTGAGAGAGACAGGCACAGGCGCAGAGGGTGCCACACAGAGGCTGGTAAGACTAGACTTAAGAACAGACTTCAGGGGGCTGGAGAGATGGCTCAGTGGTTAAGAGCACCGTCTGCTCTTCCAGAGGACCTGGGTTCAATTCCCAGCACCCACATGGCAGCTAACAACTGTCTGTAGTTCCAGTTCCAGGCAAACACTAAGGCAAATAAATAAATAAAAGTGTTTTTTTTAAAAAAAAAAAAAAAAAAAAAAAAAAAGAACAGACTTCAGAAAGATTTCACACCTTTGGTCCCCAAATTACTCTTTAAGAATTTATCTCACGGATCAGAACCTTCCTCTGGTTTCTGCTGTAAGCGTCCCATGAATCCACTTGTACACACAAACACACACACACACAAACACACACACACATACACATACACACACATACACACACACATACACACACACAAACACACACACACACACACACACACACACACACACACA
>PVIH01030283.1:0-12391 GCA_004025045.1 Sigmodon hispidus | reverse complement strand
TTAGTCTCAGCTAACAAAAATACATTTCTTCCTAGCATTTTCTCACTTAATGTAACTTTGTTGTGTGGCTAATGAGAATGGAATTACCAGAATTCTTTATAACATTTCTTTAACCATGTAGGAGAATTGTTTCCGTGACTATGGTATTTCTTTACTAAATACCCCAGGACAGCCCTGAGAGATTCTCTCATAGCTTTTTCTTGGCAGTATATATCATGAACTGGGACTAGTTTAGACTTGTGGGCCTGTTATTATTCTTTCCTCAGGATTCCTTCAGGCTCTTACTGGGTTCACCCTCCTTGTTTTATAGCCTTGACTCTTAAGACTTTAAAGGTTGTTAAACTAGAGTTATCTGACTTTCGCTGAAATTTTCTATTATGTGAGACTTCTCTGACTTTGGCACATGATCTCAGTTTTTTTTATTTATTATGAATAAAGTCTCAAGTTTTGTCCATGTATCCCCTTGTTCAAACTCCCTTTCCTTTCCCACCCTTCCCATTCACTCTCTCTTCTCACCATCACTTTATCTCCTCCCGAGCAAGGGCAGGAGGACCCAAGGTCTCAAGGTTGCTTAGTTCAGCATTCACTCCAGGCAGATCTGCTTTCCTATTCCCAACATTAAGACTGAGTCAGGTGTTCCTCTGGAAGGAATGGGCTCCAAGGTGCTGATCCAAGGTATTTCACATCCCAAAGTGTTCAGGAGTTGTGGATTGCAGTTTGGACATGCACTGCTTTTTTAATTCTTCTGCAGAGAATTCCCTTTTTAGTTCTGAACTCCTTTTTAATTGGGTTTTTAAGGAATTTGGGCTCTAGTTTCTTGAATTCTCTCTATATTTTAGAGATCAATCCTCTGTCACTTGTAGGATTGGTGAAACTCTTTTACCATTCTGTAGGCTGTCATTTTGTCTTATTGACAGTGTCCTTGGATTTACAGAAGCTTCTCAGTGAGTACCCACTTATTGATTGATGTTCTTAGTTTCTGTGCTACTGGTGTTATATTTAGGACATGGTCACCTGTGCCAATGCATTGGAGGGTATTTCCCACTTTCTTTTCTATCAAGTTCAGAGTGGCTGGGTTTATGTTGAGGTCTTTGATCCACTTGGATTTGAGTTTTGTGCATGACGACAGGCTTGGATCTATTTTCATTTTTCTATACACTAACAAATAGCTATGCCAACACCAATTGTTAAAGATACAATGTTTTTTCCAATGAATATTTTGAGCCTGTTTGTCAAAGATCAGGTATTCATAGGATTTTGGGTTTATGGCTGGATCCTCAATTCGAATCCACTGATGTACAAGTCTGTTTTTATGCGAGTACCAAGTGGTTTTTTTTCACTCTAGGTCTATAGTATAATTTGAAGTCAAGGATGGTGATGCCTCCTGAGGTTCTTTTGTTGAGCAAAAATATTTTGGCAATTCTGGCTTTCCTGTTATTCCAAAGAAAATTAAGTATTATTCTTTCAAGGTGTGTAAAAAATGTGTTGAGATTTTAATGGGAATTGCATTGATTCTTTAGGTTGCTTTGGTAAGATTGCCATATTCACTATGTTGATCCTACCTATTCAGGAACATGGGAGATCTTTCCATTTTCTGATATCCTCTTCAATTTCTTTCTTTAGAGATTTACAATTTTTGTCAAATAGATCTGATACTTTGGTTATAATTACTCCAAGGTATTTAATGGTATTTGTAGCTATTATTATTTCTTTTTCAGCTTTTCTATCTTTAGTTTATAGAAGGGCTACTGATTTCTTTGAGGTAATCTTCTATCCTGCTACATTGCTGAAGGTGTTTATCAGCTGTAGAAGTTCCTTGGTAGAATTTTGTGAGTCACTTATGTATACAATCATGTCATCTGCAAATAGAGATATTTTGACCTCTTCCTTTCCAATTTCTATCCCCTTAATCTCCTTCAGTTCTCTTACTGGCTTTAGCTAAAACTTGGAGAACTATGTTGAGTAGATAAGGGGAGAAGGGACAGCTTTGTCTAGTTCCTGATTTTAGTGGGATTGCTTTGAGTAGTTTGATGTTGGCTATCAGGTCTTTGTAAGTCACCTTTATTATATTTAGGTATTTTCCCTGTATTCGTGATCTCTCCAGGGCTTTTATCATAAAGGAGTGCTGGATTTTGTCAAAGGCTTTTTCAGCATCTAAGGATATGATCATGTGGTTTTGTTCCTTTAGTTTGTTTATATGATGGATAATGTTTTTCACATGTTAAACCAGCCCTGCATTTCTGGGATGAAGCCTACTTGGTCATGATGAATGATATTTTTTACATATTGTTGTATACGGTTTGCTAAATTTTTGTTGAGAATTTTAGCATCAATGTTCATGAGGGAAATTGGTCTGTAATTCTCCTTCTTTGGTGTGTCTTTAAGTGGCTTGGTCATTAGGGTAATTGTGGCCTCATAAAGGGAATTTGGCAATATTCCTTCAGTTTCTACTGTGTGAAATGATTTGAGGACTAATGGTAGTAATTCTTCATTGAATGTCTGTTAGAATTCTGCACTGAAACCATCTTGGCCAGGGCTTTTATTTTTGGGGTGGCTTTTAATGACAGCTTCAATTTCCTTAATGATTATAGGCCTGTTTAGGTAATTAATCTGATCTTCATCTAATTTTGGTAGATGATACCTGTCCAGAAAGCTGTCCATTTCTTCTAGGTTATCCATTTTTGTGGAGTACAGTTTTTCACAGTATGATTTTTTAATTCTCTGTATTTCCTGGGGGTCTGTTGTTATGTCCCCCTTTTCATTTCTGATTTTGTTGGTTTGGACACTGTCTCTCTGCTTTTTGATTAGTTTGGCTAAGGGCTTATCTATCTTGTTGACTTTCTCAAAGAACCAAGTCTTAGATTCGTTGATTCTTTGTATTATTCTTTTTGTTTCATTTGTATTGATTTCAGCTCTAAGTTTGATTATTTCCTGCTGTCTAGTCCTTCTAGGTGACTTTGCTTCTAATTGTTCTAAGGCTTTCAGCTAAGCTGTTAGTTCTCTACTGTGGGATGTCTCTAGGTTTTTCATATACGCATCTAGCACTATGAATTTTCCTCTTAAGACTGCTTTCATTGTGTCCCACAAGTTTGAGTACATTGTGAATTCATTTTCATTAAATTCTAGGAAGACTTTGATTTCTTTCTTAATTTCTTCCTTGACCCAGAGGTAGTTCAGCTGAGTGATGTTTAGTTTCCATGAGTTGGTAGGCTTTCTGTAATTTTTGACGTTGTTGAACTTTAACTTTAGGCCCTGGTGGTCCGATATAATACAAGGGATTATTTTCATTGTTTTGTATCTGTTGATGTTTGCTTTATGACCAATTATGTGGTCAATTTTAGAGAAAGTTCCATGAGGAGCTGAGAAATATCTATATTCCTTTGCATGTGGGTGCAAGCTTCTGTAAGTATCTATTCAATTCATTTGCATCATAACCACTGTTAGACTCCTTATTTCTCTGTTGAGACTCTGTCTGGTTGATCTATCCAGAGTTGAAAGTGGGGTATTGAAGTCTCCCACTATTAGGGTGTGAGAATTGTTGTGGGATTTGAGCTTTAGTAGTGTTTCTTTTACATGGGTAGGTGCCCTTATATTAGGGGCATCAATATTCAGGATTGAAATCTCATCTTGACCAATTTTTTCTTTGATGAATAAGTAATGACCAACTTGCTCCCTTTTAATTGCTTTCACTTTAAAGTCCACTTTGTTAGATACTGGGATGGCAATCTCAGCTTGTTTCTTAAGACTTTTTGATTGGAAAACATTTTCCCTACCTTTTACTCTGAGCCTGTGTCTCTCTTTGTGGTTGAGCTGTGTTTCTTATATGGAGCAAAAGGATGGCTTTTTTTGGTAAACATCTTGTAAGTGTGTATCTTTTAATAGGTAAGTTGATTCCATTGATATTAAGGTATATTAGTGACCACTGATTGATATTTCCTCCTATTTTTGGTAGTAGCTTGTATGTATTTATTTTCTCTGGACTATTCTTCTCTTGGATTATTGATTATTTGTGGTTTTATGGGTGTATCTGGGATGCTTAGGTTGGAGGTTTCCCTCTAATGCTTTCTGGAGGGCCAGATAGGTAGATAGGTATTGTTTCAGTCTGACTTTGTCATGAAATATCTTGTTTACTTTATCTATGGTGACTGATAATTTTGCAGGGTATAGTATTCTAGTTTGGCAGCCATGCTCTTTTAGCATCTGTATAACTTCTGACCAAGCCCTTCTAGCTTTCATCATCTCCATTGAATAGTCAGGTATTATTCTGATGGGTCTGCCTTTATAAGTAATTTGGCACTTTTCTTTTACAGCTCTTAAAATTTTTTCCTTGCTTTGTATGTTTTGTGATTTGATTATTATGAGGCACTGTGACTTTATTTTTGGAGGAGTCATATCTATCTGGTGTTCTATAACCTTCTTGTATCTTTATAAGCATTTCTTTCTTCTGGCAGAGGTCTGAATTTCAAGGCTCTCTGTCCTTCTCTGATGACACAGTTTGCCCTGGAGGCAGGACCTTTTGTGCAATGTCCCTTCTGATAGAAGTGGCTCCGTGAGATCCTCTCAGCCAAATCCTAGTCCTGTCTGCTAAGGAGTTTCTCAGTTCAAGCACTACAGACTGATCCTGGTCCTGGAACACAACTTTCTTGGCAGGGAATCAGGCGCCAGGGCCTGCTCACCTTGACTTTAATTCTTTAACGATTGGGTTTCTGCTGTATTGTGGCTAGGAAATAGCTATTTATTTCTATTTATTGCTCCCAATGTTTCAAGTTAAGCTAGGTTTAAGAACCTAAGGTCATCTTCTGTCTCCAGCTCCTTTGATTTTTTTAATATTTATTTTTATTTTATGTGAATTGGTATGCTGCCTGCCTATATAACCATGTAAGGGTGTCAGGTGTTGGAATAACAGACAGTTGATAGCTGCCATGTGGATGCTGGGAATTGAACTCAGATCTTCCCAAAGAACAGTCAGTGCTCTTAAGTGCTCAGCCATCTATCCAGCCCTACTGATTTGATTTTGATTGCTGAAACCTCTGCTTTGCTTTCTAACTTCCCAGCTGATGTTCTGCTGAGTTTCTGGAATTTCACCCAGTACTCATGATGTTTGGAAACTGAAGATGCCTTTACAGGATTTTGCATGTAGTCTTTGGAGGAATTTCCCAGCAGTTCCTCCTTTATCTGTGATTCTGTCCCCAGCTGCTTTGACTTCCCCTTATTCAGAGCCTTGTGTCCACAAACCAGGGAATCTATTTCCTACACTATGAATTAAATTCATTCAGATCTAGCCTTGCTAACTAGTGCCTTAGCCAGATGTTTTGTGTAGTTTAAGGTATTTGCAAACAGTCCTACTTTTAATTATATATTTTTCTTCTCTTTTTCTCCTCTGCTTTAATAAATGATAGTCATTTCATTTTAATTACTTTTTCAGGAGCGTAGAATGGCAGCTCTCCAAGAACTTGCCTGAGACCTGGTGGGCAGGCCCTCATATATGTCTGGGCAATGGAACAAGAATATAAAAATCAGAAGTCAAAGTATCTTAAAGGAAGCAAAACTAGCCAAGAAGACAAGAAGGATATAAACAGTGACACATTCACTGAAGGATTGCTTGAGAATCAAGTGCCTGGTGCAGGCAGTGAAGAACCAGCATCCTCAGTCCCCTCCACAGGTAATATCAAAGAGGAAGGATTGAAACCAAGGAAACTTCTGAATTCTGAGCTTCCTGTTCACAAGAACAGGACTTCTTTTCATTCCCAAGATGTGCTGGTTCCCTGGCACCTCAAGGAAAACCCTGGTAAAGGCAAAGCTGTTGAGTCATTTAGCTTAGCAGAATGCCCTAACCCAAGCCCCGTGCTTCATCGTTACTATCATGTGTTCTGTGATGGAGAATTGGAGGCTTTATGCCAGGCTATGGGTGATGTTAGCATTCTGTAGAACTACTATGATCAGGGGAATTGGTGTGTTGTTCTTCAAAAGGTCTGATTATTTATCTGAATATATCAGTTGTGGAACACAAAAGCTCGTCTGTGCTTTTAGAAGGAGGCCAAGTTATCCCTTTCATCAATGAAGAAACTTTGGACCATTACCAAAGGAAAGCTGAGAGCAGAGACTGCTTAGGTAACATATTGTCTATTGATGTTGGCTGATTTCATAAATGTAGGTTCCTCTTACATGCCTTCTAAATATGGTGTTTAAAAGTGAACATTAACTTGTGAAAGGTCTGTAATCCTTGTGTAAGGGTACAACATTTTGAAGAAAAGCTTTTGTTACAAAATTGTTTATAAATATCTTAAACTATGTAGGATTATAGTGAAGTAATTATGTGATCTTTTAATGAAATAAATATTCCTGGACAATAGAAAATTATTTGAAGTTTTATCTACAACTGTTTGTTTCCAAGAAATCACAGTGACTTTCTCACTGCATCTTTCTAGTACATTGTGGATGCCCAGTAAAACGAGCTAGGTATTCATTAAACTCCCAGTTTTTACTATTAACTACTAAGAATGGAGATATGAACATGTAAAGGAGTTTAGCTCAGTCCCTGGATTTAATCCCATTACTGCAATCACACACAGCAGTAGAAAAGGAGAGCAAAGCCCTCATTCCTAGAAAGGGAGGCTGACAAAAGCAAGCAAATAAGTAAATATTGTGTTCACGATAATTGTAAATGCCATGTAAAAATAATTTAGAGACTGAAAGAGTTATTATCCTGTGAGCAAAAGATTACTTTTTAATGGCTGTAATAACTACCAATCCTGACTGATTTATCACCAGGAATTCCTGAACTGTTGGTTTAAGCTCTAAAGACAACTAACTCAAATAGTTTCCTTTAACATTTAAATTGCAAAAGTTAAAATGTTATCAGCCACACCAAACTTTGCTCTTTCAGTCACAAATGAGTTTTTTCTTATTCAGAGCTTGTCCCAATGCAGGAAGAATAGAAGCATTTTTATCTAGTCAGTGAAACCAAAAGCATGTTCTTGGAAAGTTGTAGTAAGATTGGTTGATCAATATCTAACCAGACTGAGTTAACCAAGGAAAAACATTTAAGAATTTTGTAATTGGCTAAATTAAAAAACATATTTAAAAATAACATGTACATTGTTTAAGACAATCACTTCACTAAAAATGTTTATAATTAACAAGTTAAAAATTGTTATAGGACTCTTTCAAATGAGACTTCTAGTTGAATATACAATTTTCTTTTTCTTTGCTTTAGAAAGGATCTCGTGTAATCCAGAGTGGCCTCAATATTCCTATGTACCTGGTTCTCCTGCTTTTAGCACTTCAGACCTGGGATTTTAGGTACCACCACAGCAGCCTAAGTACAGTTAGATATTTTATGTATTGAAATAATTAAGGTGTTGTTCATATATTAAAATAGTGGTTCTCAACCTCTGGGTTGTGACCCTTTGGCAGCCAAACCACACTTTCATAGGAGTTGCATAAAACCATCAGAAATATTAGATATTTGAATTAGTATTTATAACAGCAGCAAAAGTAGTAATGAAAATAAATTTAAACTTGGAGGTCACTACAACACGAGGGACATTATTAAAGAATCAAAGCATTAGGAAGATTGAGAACTACTCCATTAAAGTAACATATGGACCAGTAAGATAATGGCATTTGCACCCACGCCTAATGCCCTGAGTTCAGTCTCTGGGACCCACATGGTAGACAACATGTACACACTAAAAAAAGATGACTAATTAAAAAAGTTATAAATGTGATGTGAGCATGCTTTGTGCTTTGTGCTTCTGACTTTCTACAGACCTTCATGGCTATTTCTGATCTGAAGTAAGTTTATCTTGTTATGTATTGTGGTCTGAAAGAGACAGGCTAATGTATTTAACTCCTTGGTCCCAGGGTAGTGATGCTATTTGGGGGGGGGGGTTATGGAATGATTACATTGTGAAGCCTTGCTAGAGGAAGTATGTAGCATGCCTTTAAGGATTTATGACTTTGGGGCTAGAGAGATGGCTCAGAGGTTAAGAGCACTGACTGTTCTACCAGAGGCCCTGAGTTCAATTCCCAGCAACCACATGGTGGCTCACAACCATCTATGATGAGGTCTGGCACCCTCTTCTGTAAAACTGTATTCATAATAAATAAATAAAATCTTAAAAAAAAAGAATTTATGACTTTTCCCCATTTCCTGCTTACTCTTTCTTCCTTCTTTGTATGTCTGAGATATGATTCCTCAGCTCCCTACTATTCACCTGCTGCCATGATGAATACCATTTTAGTGGAACTGTAGGACAAATAAACTCCTTCTACACATTGATTTTTGTCGTGGTATTCTATCACTGCAACAAAGGGTTGCACATTTTTGTGACAATATTCTCAAGTGAGATGCATTTAAAACTGAAATCTACCACTTAGTAGCTGTGAAAATTTGCCAAATATATATCTGAAAGGAAATTAAAATTGCAATTTCCTTGGATGGATTATATGTATGAGGGAGCATGACAAGTTCAAACATTGTATTTTTTTACATACAGAACAGTAAATGCCAGCTTACTCCATCTTATTCTTCTGCCTTAACTATTCACTTGGAAGCCAAGTAGTTTTTTTTAAATCCTTCTTCTTCTATTTTTGTGAGTGGTCAATTTGCCATTGTCATTATTAATACACTCCTATGATCCTATCATTGTTAATTTACTGATTGCCAGCTGCACTTCTTATACTCAATGGACTCTTTGAGAATAGACTATTAATCAATAAGCATAATCAATAAACATATATCATCTTCTAAAGTGACATATTTTTCTTCATAAAGAAAAGATGCAGAGCAGATAAAGAAGTTAAGAGAGTAAGAGGGCTGATTGATTCGATCTTCTAAATAGGTGTGCATGCTTTTCTGTAAGATGACATTTAAGTGAAGACTTGACTGAGGTTGAGAAGTTAGTTATGTACTTACATGCAGTAGTAGAATTTTAGATAAGAGGGAAAATCCACAGTGAAATTCTAATGTAAAAGGCCAAAGTGCAGAACTTTAAGGAAGATCTGTGGTGAGAACAGAAGGAGACTCTATGTGTTCATAGAGTCAAGCAATTGTAGACCAAAACCATTAGGAATCATTTCATCTGTGCTGAGCATGCACACACATTCTCTCGGATCCATGATGTTTGCTTTTGATTGCTATCCTGAAGGTATTTAGAATTACCAAGAGACAGACGTTTGGTCATGTCTGTGACTACATGTTGGGGGGTGGTAGGGTACTCATTCTCAGAATGGATAACACTTTCCTGTAGACAGTCCAGATGTAGCAAGGTCTGAGGAAAAAGTTTTACCTACATGCCTTCCTGTTTTTCAGTGATTGTTTCTGTTACTATCTATGGACTGCTGTGCCATTTTCAGCTTCATGAACTGGGTAACTAAAGGTTTCTCTGCCTTTTCAGAGTGCAGTTGGTCTTTGTTCAATTACCCAACCCTTATCATGTAAACCAGTCTAAAAAAATCCACATTTTACCATAAACATATATAGCCAGAAGTTTCTGACCCATCCTGCCTAGCCCTCAGGTCCAGGCCACCCGCACCTGCTTAGTCCCAATAATCACACAAAGGTTTATATTAATTACAAGGTATTTGGCCTATGGCTCGGGCTTATAGCTATCTAGCTCTTGTATCTTAACTATCTCAACTCATTTCTACTAATCCGTTCTTCATGTGTTTCTTTATATCTTACTAGGGCAGCATTTTGCAGTATCTCTCTCTGACTCCCCTTTCTTTCCCTTTATCTATGCTCCGATTTCCTGCCTGCTTCTTTTTTTTCACTTTAATATCTTTTAAATTTTTATTTGAAATATAATTATGTCATTTCCTCCTTGCCTTTTCTTCCCCCAACCTCTCTGTGTCCCCTCCTTCCAGCCCTTCCCTCCGCTGCCCCCATATGGTGCCTCTCAAATTTCTGACCCGTTTTCTATGATTTTTGAAGTGACATAGAGAGAGAGATGTCCCCATTCATGTTAATGTGTCTGCTTGTGATGTCATTGATCTGGTTTTGGTAGGCAGCCATACTGTTGTGGTGTTCATCTTATTATATGAGATAATAAGCCATTATAAGCTCATTAAGCCACAGCTTGGCAACTCAGCAGGAAAAGTGACTTTCTGCTACTCCCTTCTCAAATGCTGTGATCATTGGACCTGGCCCCGCTCAGTCCCCATGCTGGATGCTCTCAGTCGCCGGCCACGGGCAGCACTCACCACGCTTTGTCACCATGCTGATGATGCTCAGTCTCTGTGGTGGCCATGCTGTGTTCCCATGCTGGTCATGCTCCATCCCCGTGCTGGTCCTGCTCTGTCCATGTGCTGGCCATGCCCTGTCCATGTGCTGGTTACGCCCTGTCCACATCCTGGCCACGTCCTGTCCATGTGTTGGCCATGCCCAGTCCACGTGCTGGTCACAGAAAAGTTAATGTTAAAATTAAACATCAAAGTCTGAAAGGTCAACCCAATCCACAGAGTATTGTGGGTTATACAAGATAGCTGGAGAAGGAATAGAAAATAACAATAGGGTGCAGGAATACAGCAGGGTATCCAATTGGAGCCAGGAACATGTACTAATGAAATGTATATTTCTGTTGGTCTAGAAAAGGTTTTTTTTTTTTGTCTGGGGTGGAAGGCAGGAAAACAGACCATTGTACTGTATCTTTAAGAAGAATCCAACCATATGGGAGGTGCTTTTGTCACTCAGGCTTCACTAGCCAATCAGGCCCTCCAGGTGACCTGCCGGTCAGAAGTGGTGGTGGGCTCTTCCTGTTGCCAGATTCAGGCTTTTCTTTGGGGAGTGAATGGTAGCAGTGGTTTTTGTGGTGTCCTGCTTGTCCTGCTGCACAGAGCTGAGCAGAGAACATGGCAACAGTAGAAACCCACAATGTGGTGAGTGAAGGGCTGTGGTCAAAAAATAGCATGAACCAGATTGTGAACTGCAGGAGCTAGCCTTTTGGGATCAGGGTGGAAACCTGTGGGCAGGATCCCTGTCCTGTGAGGTCCCATGTGATCCTTGAAACTCCCCAGCCCCAGGCCATTCCTCTGAACACCTTTTTTGTGGCTTGAATCTGCCCACATAATTCAGAGCAGTCAGCTGTGTGTAGAAACAACTTTGTAGTTAATTTTTACATAGTTTTGATGCACACTTTGAAAGATTATTGTCAAACATGATGAGGCCTAGATTCTCTAGTACCTTCTGGATGTTTAGCACTTTCATTCAAACTTTACATGTAAAATTTATTCATAGTTATTGTTGTGGAGGTTGTAAAGACATCTCATGTGTTAGGAAGCAATCAACTATTTAGGTGTGATGTAGATGAGTAGAATTATTGATATACAGAATTTACCAATGCTCAGGAGATATTAAATCTCACAAAATAGAATTTAACTGAAGGATGATTGCCTCTAGTTTACCCCAAAGATAAGTGTATGTGCCAAGCTACTTAGAGATTTTGTTGGTAGAATCCACATTGGATTGTTCAAACATTTGGCTTGAAATCATTACAAAGTACCTATTCTTGATTTCCATCCAGCCACTAGACAGAAATCAATACAAAATGGATAACAATAACAAGCTACCCATTAAAGCATTATAGGACTACAAGCAGCCGTAGGCCTAGTGTACCATAAAGTTCTAGTTTCATTCTTGAGAAAAACCATAGTTTTGTAAGATATTGTTTATTCATATGATGTAATTTGTTTGTTTTCTTTTTGCCCGTTTTGATCCATATGTACTCACATTAGTTCTAAATTATAATTACTACTCAGGGTTTCTTTTTTTTTTTTTTTTTTTTTAAACTACTCAGGGTTTCTTTTTTTTTTTTTTTAAACTTTATTTATTTATTTATTTGCCTTGGTGTTTGCCTGCAACTGGAACTACAGACAGTTGTTAGCTGCCATGTGGGTGCTGGGAATCGAACCCGGGTCCTCTGGAAGAGCAGATGGTGCTCTTAACCACTGAGCCATCTCTCCAGCCCCTCAGGGTTTCTTTTTAAAAGCTTATTTGCTTTTAGATTAATTATTTTTACTTATCTTGAATTTTTTAGTATTCTGGGAAATTTTCATTTTTGAGTGAAGCCCAGGCAGAGCACATGCTAGGCACCATTGTCCCACTTCCTTATTTAGGAATAATTGTTTGATGTTTGAAATGTTTTTCTTTGATATTATTTCAGTAAATAGATCAAGCTCTTTGTTTAATAGTTTTTTGTATTTCTTTTTAATTCTTCTATGGGTTTTCTCACAGTAAGATAGTTTTGCTGTTAAATGACTTCATTTCTTAGTCTTTTAGAGTCTATATTGCTTCATGTATTCTATCCTTAAAAACTGAAGATTTTGGTGGATAGTGTTAAGACTTTTTTGCAGCTTAAACTTTCTTTTGTTTAAGTAACATTCATTTAGT
>PVIH01030282.1:0-12391 GCA_004025045.1 Sigmodon hispidus | reverse complement strand
GGTTATTATTAGGGTTAGGGTTATTGTTGTTAGGGATAAGTTTAGAGTTGTTAGGTTTAGTGTTAGGGTTAAGGTGAGGTTTATGGTTAGGGTTTTAAGGCTAGGGTTATAGATTGTGTTTTTAGAGTCAGTTAGGGTTAGCATTATGGTTGTTAGGATTAGGGTTAGGACTGATAGGTTTAGTGTAGGGTTATGGTTAAGATTACAGTTAAGGATAAGGTTCTTATGGTTAGGATTAGGGTTTTTAGGGATAAGATTAGTGTTAGTGTTACAGTTAGGGTTAGATTTGTTAGGGTTAGTGATAGGGATATGGTTAGAGTTGTTAGGGTTATGGTAAGGGTTATAGTTGTTAGTGTTAACATTAAGGTTAGGGTTAATGTTATGGTTAGTATTTTTATGGTTAGATTTATGGATCTTAGCATTATGGTTAGGGTTAGTGTTTGGTTTGTGAGGTATAGTGTTAGCGTTTGGGGGAGTTTTACAATTAGGGTTTGAGTACATAGGGTTAGTGTTAGGTTTAGGGTTGTTGGTGTTATGGTTAGGGTAGGGTTGCAAATAGAAATAGTGTAGTTAGAGTTAGAGATAGAGTCAGTATTATGGTATTTAGGGATAGGGCTGGCCTTAAGGTTAGGGTTGTTAGGTTATAGTCATAGTCAGCGTAAGGTTTATGATTAGGGTTAGCGTTAGGGTTAGGTTTAGGTTTGTAAGGGTTAGGATTAGGGTTGTTAGTGATAGCGTTAGGGTTATGGTTAGGACTTTTAGGGTTAGGATATGGTTCTCAGAGTTAGGGTTAGGGTTAACTTTAGGGTGAGGTTTAGTATTAAGTTTATATTTTCCGTTAGGGTTAACATTCTTAGGGATAGGATTATGATTGTAAGGGTTTGGTTTAGTGTTAGTGTTACAGTCAGGGTTAGAGTTAGAGTTAGGGTTGTTAGGGTTAGGGTTGTGAGTTATAGTGTTAGGGTTAGGTTTGCAGTTAAGTTTAGGGCACATATGGTTAGTGCTAGTGTGAGGGTTAGGTTTGTTATGATAAGGGTTATTGTTAGGTTTATGCTTAGGGTTTGATTTGTTATTGTTAGGGATACGTTTAGGGTTAGGCTTGTTAGAGTTAGGGTTAGGAAAGTAAGAGTTAACATTAGGGTTAGGGTCAGAGTTATGGTTAATATTTTAAAATTAGGGTTAGGGATCTTAGGGCTAGTGTTATGGTTGTTATCATTAATATTATGGTTAGAGTTAGGTTTAGGAATGTTATGATTAGGGTTAGGGTTAGGGTAATGTTTATAAACATAAACCATTATGTTTATGGTTAGGGTTAGGTTTTTAGGGATATTGATAATGTTAGATTTAGGGTTGTTAGGGTTAGTGTTAGTTTTAGGGTTAGTGTTGTTAGTGTTAGCTTAGGGTTAGGGTTACTGTTAGGTTATTTAGGGTTAGGGTTTGAGTTCTTAAAGTTGGGTTTAGAATTAGGGTTAGGTTTAGGGTTAGGGTTGCTATTGTGGTTAAGTTTAGGGTTATGTTTTGGGTTAAGTTTAGGGTTGTTAGGTTTTGGTTTAGAGTTCTTATGTGTTAGAGTTAGGGTTATGGTTAGGGTTGTATATATTTGGGTTATGTTTAGGGCTGTTAGAGTTATGGTTAGGGATGTCTGGTTTAGTGATAGGGTTCGGTATACAGTTAGGGTTAAGGTTCTTAGAGTTATAGTTAAGATTAGGGTTGTGGTTGTTATGGTAAGGATTAGGGTTAGAGTTAGGGTTGTTAAGGTTAGGGTTTGAATTAAGGAAGGATTAGGTTTGTTGGGGTTATGGATAGGTTTAGGGTTAGGGTTGTTAGGGTTAGGGTTAATATTAGGGTTAATGATAGGATTCTGAGCATTAGGGTTAATGTTCTTAGGGTTAGTGTTAGGGATATGGTAAGTGTTTATGGTTAGGGTGAGGGTTGTTAAGTTTTGTGTTAGGGTTAGGGTTAGGTTTCCGGTTAAAGTTAATGTTCTTAGGGTTAGGTTTAGGGTTAGTCTTGTTAGGTTTAGGGTTATGTTTAGGGTTATGGTTGTTATGGTTAGTGTTAGGGTTAGGGTTTGGGTTGTTAGATTTAATGTTAGGGTTAGTTTTATGGTTGGGGTTAGGATTCTTCGGGTTCCAGTTAGGGTTAGGGTTTTTTGGGTTACTATTATGGTTAAGGTTATGTTTGCTGTTAGTGTTAGTGTTCTTAGGGTTAGGGTTAGGATTAGGGTTGTTAGGGTTAAGATTAGGGTTAGGCCTGTTAGGGTTAATGTTAGAGTTATGGTAGGGTTATGGTTAGGATTCTTAGGATTTGTGATTGAATATTTAGGGTTAGATTAGGGTTAGGGTTCTTAGGGATAGGGTTAGGGTTGTAATGGTTAGGGATAGTGTTTGGATTAGGGTTGTAAGGGTGAGGATTAGGGTTAGTGTTAGGCTTAGGGTTGTAGTTGTTAGGTTTAGAGTTGTTAGATTAGTGTTAGAGTTTGGTTTACTGTTAGTGTTAGTGTTCTTAGGATTATGGTTAGGGTTGTTAGGGTGATATTTAGGGTCTGGGTTACAGTTAGGATTAGGATTGTTAGGTTTAGTGTTAGTGTTAGGATTAGATTTACTATTAGGGTTAGGGTTGTTAGTGTTATGGTTAGGGTTAGTTTTAGAGTTTTAAGGGTTTTGGTTATACTTATGCTTAGGGTTAGTTTTAGGGTTGCTAGGTATAGTCTTAGGGTTATGTTTACTATTAGTGTTATGGTTCTGAGGGATGAGGTTAGGCTTAGGGGTAGGATTGTTAGGGTTAGGGTTACGATTAGGGTAAAGTTTGTTAGGGTTAGGGATAGAGTTTAGGTTAGAGTTGTTAATGTTAGGGTTGTTAGTGTTAGCATTAGGGTTACGGTTATGGTTATGGTTAGGATTTTTAGTGTTAGGGTTATGGTTCTTAAAGTTAGGTTAATGGTTAGGGTAATGGTTACGTTTAGGGTGAGGTTTAGTGTTAGGTTTAGAATTATTTTTAGGATTAGGTTTCTTAGGGTTTGGGTTAGGATTGTTAGGGTTAGGGTTAGTGTTAGGTTTACAGTTGGCGTTAGGTTTTGGGCTAGGGTTAGGGTTAGGGTTCAGGTTTGGGTTGTTAGGATTTGCGTTAGTGTTTGGTTTATGGTTAGGGTTAGATTTGTTATGGTTATGGATAGGGTTAGGGTTAGGGTTGTAAAGGTAATATTAAGGGATTGTTGGTCAGGGTTAGAATTAAAAATAGAGTTAAGGTTTTTAGGATTAGTGTTAGGGTTGTTAGGATTATGGTTATGGTTAGGTTTAGGGTTCTTAATGTTAGGGTTATAGTTCTTAAGGTTAGGGTTAGTGATAGAGTTAGAGTTAAAACATTTAGGGTAGGGTTATAGATTTAGGGTTAGGGTTTCAGTTGTTAGGGCTCCTATAGATAAGTTTATGGCTAGTGTTAGGGTTATGTTTATGTTAGAGTTATGGTTGTTAGGGTTAGGAATATGGTTAAGGATAGGGTTAGGTTTCTTAGGGTTAGGGTTGTAAGGATTAGAGTTAGTGTTATGTTTTTGGTTATGGTTAGGTTTGTTAAGGATTGAGATAGGGTTAGAGTTATTATGGTGAGTGTTCGGGTTAGTTAGGGTTAGGGTTAAGGGTTCTTAGTGTTAGGTTATATTTATGGTTAGGTTAGGGTTGTTTGGGTTGTAAGGGTTAGGGTTATGATTTGCTTCATTGTTAGTGTTCTTATGTTTAGGGTTAGGGTTATTATGGGTAAATCTTAGGGTTAAGGTTAGGGTTGTAAATGTGAGGGTTAGAGTTAGGGTTAGGGTTGTTAGGTTTAGTGTTAGTGTTAGATTTAGGTTTACAGTTATGGTAAACCAAGCAGCCCAAGCTTCAAGGCAGTGGGTAATGACATTGTGAACCATTTCCCCAAAAAGAAGTGTAGCATACATTACCCCAAAATATATATCAATGGAGACATGCATATACTGAAGCATTCCAAAGGATGGAACATGGGTAACATCCATCTGCCAAATTTCAAATGGAAAAATGCCTCTGGGATTAACCCCTATTTTCTGAGCAGGCAAGAATTGCACACAAGCAGAACAGCTTTTCACAATATTCCTATTTATCTCCCTTGAAATTTTAAATTTGATTTTTAAAATAGCAGATGAAACATGGTATAAGCTATGAAACTCTCGCTCTTGTGTTTCAGAGTCCAATGCCACAAAAGCGTGCATTGCCAGATCAACTAGTTCATTGGCTTTTGCCATAGGACCAGGTAACAAAGAGTGAGCTCGGATATGGGTAATACAAAAGGGATTGGATCGATGCAAAATCTCCCCTCTTATTCCTGCTAAAAGTGAGGCTACCATACTAGAGGGTTTAATATAGGAAACAATTTCTAAATTTTTAACAGCATTCACCACATATGATGAATCAGATACCAAATTAAAAGACTCAGAAAAACATTTAAAAACCTCTAAAACTACTTGGCATTCTACTATTTGGGGAGCATTTGGACGGCACTCAACAGTTACAGGTGAGCCTCCTTGCACCATGTAGGCTCCATTCCCAGTCTTAGACCCATTCATGTAGATGGTTAAGGCATTGCTCAACAGTTGCTCCCTTGTGATCCGAGGGAACACCACAGACTGCTCCACTACAAAACTTAAAATTTCACTCTTGGGCAAATGATTATCAGTTGTACCAGAAAAGGCACAAACCAATATAGCCCATTCTGAGGTAGTGGCAGCCAATATCTCTACTTGTTCTTTTGTAGAAGGGACTATAAGTCAGTCAGGTGTCTTGGTAAAAGATGCAATAGATTATTTAATGCCTAATAACGCATCCTCAGCTGTCATGGATGGATAGTGGGACAAGGTTCTCATCCCTGTAGATTTAGTATGAATCCACAGTAGAGGCCCTTCTTGCCAAAGGACACCAGTTGCAAAGCCTAAAGTGGGGAGAATACACATCCAAATGGGCTTGGATTCATCACAGCGCACCAACTGTGCCCTAGTAATTGCTTGCTCTACCTTTTGAAGTGCTATCTGAGCCTCTGGGGTTAACTGGCATGGAGAATTAAGATCTGGGTTTCCCTCTAAAATATTAAATAAGGGTTTAAGCTCAAAGAGAGTTAATTTCAAATATAGCTGAATCCAATTTATATCCCCAAGCAATGTTTGAAAATCATTTAGAGTCCTTAAACAATTGGTCCTAATTTCTACTTTTTGTGGTTTAACATGGGCATTCTGAATAATAGCTCCTAAAAATTCAATAGCTCCTCCCTTCTGTATCTTCTCTGGAGCAATAAATAAACCTTTATCTTTTAATTTCTTGGTTAACAAACTTAACGCTAATTCTAACAATTTCATAGAAGGGGCTGCAAGCAAAATATCATCCATATAATGTACAATTCTAACACAGGGAAACTTATCTCTTACTGGCTGTAAAGCTCTATCTACATAAAGTTGACACATTGTAGGGCTATTGGCCATACCTTGAGGAAGAACAATCTGCTGATTTCGCTTATTGGGCTGTTCATGAGGAATAGAGGGTAAAGTAAAAGCAAATCTTTCCTTATCCTAACTATTTAGGGGAATGGAAAAGAAACAATCTTTAATATCTACCGCTACAACAGACCAGTTCTTTGGAATAGCTGTTAAAGCTGGTAGACTCCTCTGATTGGGTCCCATGACTTGCATTTGTTGATTTACGACATGCAGATTGTGAAGTAAGTGCCATATTCCTGATTTCTTTCTGATAACAATTATGGGAGTATTCCAGGGAGACTATGAGGGCTGTAAGTGCCCCAGCTGTAACTGTTCCTGAACCAACATAGAGGCTGCTTCCAATTTTTCTTTCGACAGAGGCCACTGAGGTACCCACACAGGTGCAGTGGTCATCCATGAGATAGGAATCATAGGCTCAGTAGCCCCTGTGAAAAACCCAAGCTTTGCTGATTGGCATTTCCTTGAGCCTCTATTGGTGCGGTAATGCCTTGTAAATTATGCCCTAACCATTTGCTAGGAACAAACCCTGATCTAATCATGATATTTTTTGCTGTGTCAGAATAATCATTAGTAAGCTTAATATTCATTTGACTCTGGATATCCCTGCTCCATAGATTGATTGGCAGTCCTTCAACTACAAAAGGCTAAAACTTCCCCTTTAGGTTCTCTGTTTTCCATTTCAATTCCTTAGAGCTAATTCTAGGGGCATCTGCATAACTTAAACCTTGCAAGGTCTGCGAAGATGTCTGAAGTGGCCATGATCGTGGCCAATCTCTAATTGTAATTATACTTCTGTCTGCTCCAGTACCTACCAATCCTTGAAATTTTCTCCCTTCTATTATAAGATCAAGCATAGGGTGGTCATTAAGAGATAGTGACAGAAAAGCCAAATCAATTCCGGTGGATCCAAAGCTCTTGGATCCCCATTTTTCTGAGCATGCAGGGTAATTGTCATAGAAAGAGGGCAAGATTAATAATTGTGCAATGAGATCACCAGGGGTTATGGTAATTATCCCTCAAGGGGATTGACACATTACTTTGATGACTCCAGTATAATCTGGGTCAATAACTCCAGGCATAACAATGAGTCCCCATAAGGTGGAAGAGGAGTGGCCTAACACTTGCCCAACTGTCCCTTTTGGGAGTGGCCCTTGCATGTCTGTGTCTAAGTGTTGTATTCCCATGCCTGTTGTTAATAACATTCTGGAGGTGGCACAGAGGTTCAGCCCTGCGGAGCCTGACGTGACTTGTCGCAGGGCCTGAGTGGTTGGAAATTCACTTCCTTGTGGGCCCCAAATATTTTCGGGCCCTGGGACCAAGGGCCCACTACCCCATTTTTTTGGATTAACTACGTGGACAGCAGGTTGAATGTGTTGTCCATTAATGTTCTTAACAGACCTACATTCATTGGCCCAGTGTTTACCCTTTTTACATCTTGGACAGGTCCCTGGAGACTTCACTTCTTGAGGCAGTTTTGTCCTTGTCATGGGGGCAGCCTCTTGGCATTATCTTTTAATATGCCCAGACTTGCCACAACAAAAACACTGCCCACTGCTGTTAGAACCTTTATTACCATGAGAAGCAGCCATCACAGCAGCGGCGAGTCCTGCATTTGATAAAGGTCCTCCAATTTCTCAGCATGTTTTCATCCAATATTCTAGGTCCTTTCCTTTGTGTGGGTGATAGCCCTACAGCACTCTTTTGTACACTGCTCATAAACTAATTGCTTTACTAGCAGCAGTGCGGTTTCCACATCACCAAAAATTCGCCCCACTCCATCCATCATTCCAGCTACAAAGTCAGAAAATGGTTCAGTGCTGCCCTGTATTATTTTGGTTAGGTTCCCAGAGACCTCCCCCTAATTGGGGAGAGCTCGCCAAGCCCTCATATTGATGGTATTTATTTGATTATAAACTTCCACAGGATATGCTGTCTGATTATTTACCCATTGTCCTTGCCCTAACAGCATATCTGCACCCCATGCTGGCTGCCCATTGGCAGCATTCTCCCGGGCCTGACTATGTTCCAGATCAGTCACAATTGACTTCCAGTGTAAATATTGCCCCATAGTTAAGCAGGCTCTGGCAATGTCTTGCCAATCAGTGGGTGTTAAGGCATTGTGCATAAGGTGCTGCAGTAACATGATGGTATAGTTGGCAGCTACACCATCTCTTTTTGCTGCCTCTGAAAGGTCTTTAATAGTCTTATGTCAATTACTTCATAATATTGGCCACGTGTGGCTGGATCCTCAAATACAGGGAAGGCTGTGTTCACCCCAGACCACGCTTCCTGGGGGATGAATGTGCATCCCAACTTGTTCCCTAAAGGAGGGGGAGCAGTAGCTCTAGCCTTTATGGGATTGTAAGACAGTGATCAGCCAAGCAGCAGGGGATCATAGCATTCTCTCTCATAGGCTGCAGCCACCTCCTCTAGATCTTCCTCCTCCTCAGGGTCTAGCTCATCTTGATATATATATATAAATCTTTAAATTCATCTAGGACTGGGTACAGTCCTGGCACTGGTTCTGAATTTTTCTTTTCCTTTTTCTTTTTCTTAGGCCTATCTTTTGTAGTCCCTGTGCTTCCATTTTCTGATGCGCTATCCTGGCATATACTGAGAGCCTTATGTCCTTGCTGAATAATGTCCTCATATTTCCCATCCTTTAGGCAATAATAGATCATACACCATAGCGGAAGGGTGCCTCAGGAAAGTGTTTCCTCAGTGTTGCATTTCTCTAGATCCCTGCTAAGTTTTTCCAATGATGGAATAGTCAAACTGCCCAACACTCCAAACCATGGATATTTTCCAGCAACCAACTTATGGCTCTGTGGGAAAGCTTTAGCCCTTGACTACTCAATATAGCCTGAATAGGCTCATGGAACTCGGTCATGGAGTCAGCAGACAATTTGTTCCCCATCTTGTGCTCTGATCTATGAGCTACTTATTAGATCGGACACATGTTTGATTTATCACACAGCCAGGGAAGGCACTCCTTGCCGGGTTGGTGGCACTGCAGCCACAAGCAGGCAAGAAAAATCAGGACAACTAGGATGAAAAATACTGCAGCAAAGATCTCAGGCTCTAGACCTTCCAGGAGCACCCACATATCTGGACGGACTACTCACCGATGGTCCACTCCGTGTGTTGAGTTCTGAATTGGTCTTCCCTGCAGGGCTCAAAGAGTCCCGGGTTTCGGTGCCATTTGTGGTGAGCCACTTTCTTGCCTGCAGAATGACAAGTCACCATATGCATGATTCTTCTCGGATCACACTTTATTGGAGTACAGCTCAGTTGAGGTAGAATGGTGGAAGAAAGACCCCGTGCCTGAAATGCAGACTGCTTATATAGAGAAGCTTGGATGTGTGTAGCTATATGATTGGTGCCCAACATAATGCCTCATTAGCATATGATTGGTGATAGGTCCAAAGTAATGCCTCATTAGCATATAGCTGGTGACAGGTGGTAAGGAGTGCCAAATTAGCATAATCAGGGATCACATCAGATAGGTCACTACTCAGCGCCTAATTAGCATCTGGGGAACATGATGCAATGTTCCAGAAAGTTGCACAAGGGCCAACCATGCGCTACATGATAGGGTTAGGGTTTTTAAGGTAAGGGTTAAGTTTAGGGTTAGGATTAGGGTTATTAGGTTTAGCGTTAGGGTTATTGTTTGGTTTAGGGTTAGGGTTAGGGTTCTTCAGGTTTGGTAGGGTTAGGGTTAGGGTTGTTAGGGTCAGGGTTAGGGTTACTTTTACAGTTAGGGTTAAGGTTTTTATGGTTAGGGTTAGGGTTATGGTTGTTAGGGTTAGGGATAAGATTAGGGTTACTGGTTTTCAGTTTAGTTTTAGGGTTAGGGTTAGATTTACATTTGGGGTTAGGTTCTTTGGTTTAGCATCAGGGTTGTTAGGGTTAGGATTATGGTTATGATTAGGGTTCTTTGGGTTAGGTTTAGGGTTCTTATGGTTTAGGGTTAGGGTTGTTAATATTAGGGTTTGGGTTAGGATAGTTATAGTTAGGGTTAGGATTGTTATGTTTATTGTTACGATTAGGTTTATACTTAGGGTTATTGTTCTTAGGGTTATGGTTATGGTTAGGGTTGTTAGGATTAGGTTAGGGTTATGGTTAGGATTAGGTTTGTTACTGTTAGGGTTTGGTTTAGGTTTAGGGTTGTTAGGTTTAGCATTAAGGTTATTGTTAGGTTTATGGTTAGGGTTATGGTTCTTTGGATTATTGTTAGGGTCAGTGTTGTTAGGGTTAGGGTCAAGGTTAGTGTTACATTTATGGTTTGGGTTAGGGTTTTTATGGTTAGGCATAGTGTAAGGTTATGATTGTTAGAGTTAGGGATAACATTAGCGTTAGGGGTTTTATGTTTAGTTTTAAGGGTAGAGTTAGATTTACAGTTGGGTTTAGGGTTCTTTGCTTTAGGGTTAGGGTTAGGGTTGTTAGGGTTAGGATTATGATTACAATTAGGGTGTTTAGGGTTAGGGTTAAGGGTTCTTAGGGTCAGGTTTAGGTTTATGGTTAGGGTTAGGGTTGTTTGGGTTGTTAGGAGTAGGGTTATAATTTGTTTTAGTATTCAAGTTCTTAGGATTAGGGTTAGGGTTCTTATGGGTTATGGTTAGTATTAAGGTTAGGATTGTAAATGTGAGAGTTAGGGTTATGGTTAGGGTTGTTAGGGTTAGGGTTGTTAGGTTTAGCATTAGGGTTATTGTTAGGTTTATGACTAGGGTTAGGATTCTTTGGGTTTTGGTAGGGTTAGGGTTTCTAGGGTTAGGGTCAGGTTTAGGGATACTTTTACAGTAGGGTTAAGGTTTTTATGGTTAAGTGTAGGATTAGGGTTATGGTTATTAGGGTTAGGGATAAGGTTAGGGATTGGGATTTTCAGTTTAGTTTTAGGGTTAGGGTTAGATTTATGTTTGGGATTAGGGTTCTTTGGTTTAGAGTTAGGGTTGTTAGGGTTGTTAGGGTTAGAATTATGGTTATGGTTAGGTTTTTTATGGTTGGGCATAGAATTCTTATGGTTCAGGGTTAGAGTTGTTAATTTTAGGGTTAGGGTTACTGTTAGGGTTGTTAGCATTAGGGTTAGGGATTTTAGGTTTAGTGTTATGATTAGGTTTATAGTTAGGGTTATGGTTCTTAGGGTTATGGTTAGGGTTAGGGTTACTAGGATTACGTTAGTGTTACGGTTATGATTAGGTTTGTTCGTGTTAGGGTTTGGTTTAGGGTTGTTAGGTTTAGCATTAGGGTTATTGTTAGGTTTATGGTTAGGATTATGGTTCTTCGGGTTAGTGTTAGTGTTGTTAGGGTCAAAGTTAGGGTTACTTTTATGGTTAGGTTTAGGGTTTTTATGGCTAGGGATAGGGTAAGGTTATGGTTGTTAGGGTTAGGGATAAGGTTAGGTTTAGGGGTTTTAGGTTTAGTTTTAGGTGTAGGGTTAGATTTACAGATGGGAATAGGGTTCTCTGCTTTAGGGTTAGGGTTTTAAGGGTTGTTAGGGTTAGGATTATGGTTACGGTTAGGGATTTTATTGTAGGGATAAGAGTTCTTAGGGTTAGGTTTAATCTTATGGTTAGTGTTTTTTGGGTTTAAGGGTTAGGGTTATGATTTGTTTTAGTGATCATGTTCTTAGGTTTAGTGTTATGGTTCTTATGTGTTTGGGTTAGGGTTAAGTTTAGGGTTATAAATGTGAAGGTTAGGGTTAGGGTTGTAAGGGTTAGGGTTGTTAGGTTCAGTGTTAGTGTTAGCATTTGGTTTACAGTTAGGGTTTGTGTTGTTAGGGTTAGCGTTAGGGTTATTAGGGTTGGCATTATGTTTAGAGTTAGGGTTACTGTTAGTTTTAGGGTAGTTATGGTTAGGTTTAGTGTTAGGGTTGTTAGTTTAGCGTTAGGGTTAAGGTTTCAGTTATGATTAAAATTATTAGGGTTAGTGATATTGTTAAAACTTTTAGTGTTATCGTTCTTAGCATTAGGGTTAGGTTTAGGGTATGGTTGTTAGGGTTTGTGTTAATTTTATAGTTAGAGTTCTTAGGGTTAGGTGTAATGTTAGGGTTGTTAGGATTAGGATTATTGTTAGGATTGGAGTTCTTATGGTGTAGTGTTAGGGTAAGGGTTGCAAATGTTAGGACTGTGTTAGTGTTAAGGTTGTTAAAGTAAGGGTTAATGTGAAGGTTGGGTTGTTAGGTTTAGGTTTAGGGTTACAGTTAGGGTTTTCAGTGTTATCATTAGGGATAAGGATTGTGTTAGGGTTAAAATTATTAGGGTTAGGGTTAGCATTTTTGCGTTAGTGTTAGTGTTCTTAGGTTTAGGGTTATGGTTTTTAGCATTAGGGTTTGTTTTAGAGTGAGAGTTCTTAGGGTTGTTAGGATTAGGATTATGGTTTTGGTTAGGGAGTACGGTTCTTAGGGTAAGTGTTAGAGTTCTTATGGTTTAGGGTTATGGTTAGGGTTGTAAATATTAGGATTAGGGATAGGGTTAGGGTTGTTAGAATAAGGGTTAGGCTTGTTAGGGTTAGGCTTGTTATGGTTAGTTTTATGGTTAGAGTAGGTTTAAAATTTTTAGGGATAGTTTTAGGGTTTTTAGGGTAAGGGTTAAGTTTAGGGTTAGGGTTAGGGATTTGAATATTAGAATTAGGGTTACAGTTTGGGTTGTTAGGGTTAGGGTTGTAAGGTTTAGTGTTAGGGTTGGAGATAGGTTTACAATTAGTAATGGGGTTCTTAGGGTTTGGGTTATGGTTAGGGTTATTAGGGTTAGGATTATGGTTATGGTTAGGGTTAAGGTTTTTGGAATTATGGTTAGGGATCTTATGGTTTAGGGTTAGGGATAAGTTTGTAAATGTTAGCATTAGGGTTAGAGTTAGGGTTGTTTGAGTTAGGGTTAGGGTTGTTAGGTTTAGTGT